>JANTPZ010097876.1:0-12134 GCA_025593235.1 Vachellia pachyceras
TTAAAATTGCATCTTAACCCTTTATGTTATGATTAAGTAATTTGTTTAGCTCTGTAAGCTCCTTCAAAAAGTCAAATTGCTCTTCTATTATGGATTGGATGTAGCTTTTTGTGGGTCTTAATTTAATGTGAATATGCTAATGATCATGAAAGTTAGATGTTTGGTATATGTGAAATTATTCAGTGAAGTGGAAATTAAAGAAAATGGTTTGAAGTATGTTTATGGTAAAATTGTGACATAACATATGCAAAAGCATGATTAGAACTATGATTTTATTTGTATTACTATGATATTGTAATTTGTAGTCATGGGAAGTTTTATTGGAAGAGACGTGTTTGTATTTGTAACGTCTAAATTTTGATCTCCTCCTGAAGGAAAAACAAACGAGTTGTCAAAAATTTTGAAACGATTTTGAAAAAACAATAAATAAATAAAGTGATCACCCTTGAAAACAAAGGATTTTGTAAGAAATGTTTTTTAGATCACACAAAAGGCCATTTAGACAGCATATATGTGCAGTTTAGATAAAAACAATTTATAAAGTAAATACTTTTTAGATCGCATAAAGATACGATCTAAAAAATAAACATTTAGACCACATCTAACTAGCGGTCTAAATAAATAAACGTAGGGTTAAAAGTGCAATTGCTGGGTGAGAAATAGGGGTGGAAACATGCTAGATTAGACCAAGCTCACCCTTAATAGGTCTTGCTTGTTTTGTGTGATCTTAGTATGTGGTCTAATACATCCCTTTTTTAAGGCATGAGCTTGACAAAAATGTGAGGTCTAAATTATTTAAAATTTTAAATAATTTGTCGTCTTATGTTTTGGGTGATTACATGTATACGCCTGATACACACCTTTCAAAATAATCTTTTAGACTGCACTTTAAAAAGGTTAGATCTAAATTATTTAAAATTTCTATTTTTATTTACAAAAATATCATCGATCACATTTTTTAGACCTTATCTTCTAAATACAGTCTAAACGGGTGGTCTAAATAAACATTTTTCTACTAGTTGATCTACAAAAACCAGATAGGATTGGGAGTCGATTGTATGTGGGGAAGATGTTAGTCACCTCATAGTGTTCATGAGAATGGTTACCCTAAGTTGACCATTAAAAATAATATGGCTTTTTAAAATATTGTAATTACCCAAAAAAACAAAAGCAAATATTATATATTTACAAATAGAAAATAAAGAAAAAATAAGGAGAAAAAATTAGATATTTACAAAGTTGGAATTGACTTAGGAAAAGCGCGGGCATATGTACCCTTTAGTTCGGGGGTAGAAATGCTTGTCACTTGGTTGATATTTTTTAAGAAGAGATGTTATTAAATTTATTTTTGAAAAATGGGTTTTTAATTGTTGGTACTTTTTATTAAAAATCTCCTTTATTTTTAATTAAAAAATGTTTCTTGAAATATTTTTGGGATTAAACTATAAGATAGAATGAGCAACCCATATTAGTAAACTTGAGGATCTCACTACCAATCAATTAGAACATAATGATATAAATTTGAATAATCAAAATGCACAATTAATTAATTGAAACAAGGAATGTGGAACATTTTTCAGCATATTTTAACTCTTGTCCAAGAAGTTGTAGTGATTAATCCTTCATGAAATACAATTGACCTTTTACTTTAAGCCTTCGTCAGCATTTGGCCCATGTAAACAAGTAAAGGAGAGGGGGAAAATATAACACATTTTAATTATTGCACGTTTGAGAATTAGGGCTCGTTTGGGAGTCTTTCCTATTTTTTCCTCTTTTCTCTTTCCTACTTTTTCTCTCTTTCTCTTTCTTACTTTCCTCTTTCCTACCCACTTTTTTGCCTCGGAATATGTAAAAGCTATATCTTCTCAAACATAAATCACTTTTTAAAACCTAGATTTTACCTCAGATTCTGGAAAAAATAGGTTTCAAACCTGATTTTCAAACAAACCCTTAATATAGAAAACAGAATTTACGAATAAGCAGGATGTACCTTCAGATCCTTTTCTCTTTAACTCATGAGAGAACATGATATAACCCTTTAGCATGATGATGTGAAGCGAAACGTTGTCTCACATTTTTCCATTGCCGCTTCTCTCTCCTCCTTTTCCCTTACTTCAACCCTTACTCTTTTTTTAAATTTTTATTTTTTTTCTTGATGAGCAAGAGTCATACTTTCCTAATTTAGACCCAATAATTGTTAATAGATTTTCTATTCCTTAATGATATTCCTTAATTCAGGATACAACTAACATAAATGAGTTTTTCTCTGAAATTATTGTAAAAATAGGGTGTTTGGAAGATAAAACTTACTTAAATCTCAATTGCAAAAGTGTAATCATAAATGACACTTTTCAAAGGAAATTTTCTCAAATTATAAGAAAAGATCATGAAGTATTTTTTTCTCAATTTTTACTATTATTTTTGTGGGGGGAAAATAGGGTGTTTACAAGTATGTTCTTGATAAATCTTATTTGTAATATATTTTGGATAATTAAACTTAATTAAATTTATTTTATTTTATTAGCCATTTTATATTTTATGGAAATTAATTAGTTAAAGGGAAAATGACATATAAAGTACTTAGAAAATAGAAAATGATAGAATAGAAATTCAAATTTCGAAAATCCTAGAATGGGTATTAGTTACAATGAAATAACAAAAATGCCCCTAAACAAATTTTTTTAAAAAAAGAAGAACACTTCAACCACCGGTGGGCACATCACCGCCGACCAGCAATAGCTAGCTGGAGCTCCAGTCACCAGCTAGTGACTGCCAGTTGGAGATTTGGGGACCCACCAGAGCTCCGGAATTTTTTTTAATCCAAGTGGTGGGGACCCCTTAAGATTTTATTTTATTTTGTGTAGAATTATGAGGTAATGTGCAACTTTACCTTGAAAGTTTTTCTAAAGGGTAATATTGCTCCTGGAGATTTTTTAGAAGCAATGCCCTATTCTATTAAAAAGCTAACATTGATAGGTAAAAAAATGAACGTTGATTGTTAATATTTTTTTATTGTAAGAAGCAATAAAAAATGGTTTATGACTTGAATTAGTAGGCTTATGAAACTTTAGATTTGATAATTTCATCCATTCCTCATTTTTGCTGTTATATGTGGTGCAAAGTTGGACTTTCTAAATTTGGATCACATTTAATTCACCATGTTTCTTAAATATCAAGGTGCCATAGACTTCTAGGCGATTGATTGAAGGTTTGAGAGGAGAATTAGAGGAAAGAATCTATATGTTTTCACCCTTTTTTTAGGTGAAATCAAGGGTATTTTGGGCCTATGGCCCCCCTCCAATACCCCCGATATCCGGCGCCTTTTCCCGAGTCCTTGACCTTCTTTCAATTGGACCAGGTAACCCGGGGCAACCAACTAATCCGGAGCGAGGAATACGTGTGGCGCACCCCTTTAAGGTGCTTTGCACCAGGGTGGATATCATCTACCTCAAGCGTGGCTCCCAGGGATCGAACACTCGACCTCTGAGGAAGTGACAGCCGCACTGACCACTGCACTCCAACGCTTGTTGGTATATGTTTTCACCCTTTGTTGGGTTCATTTTAATTCATCCCTATTTTTTTATTTTATGACTTTAATTAAGATTAGTTTCATTGTTGTTATTGGTACTACTTCTGATCCTTTACATAAGAGCTAATTGATTTTTATTAAAAGAATTAAGAAAGCTAAATACACTATTTTAAAATATTTATGTTTATAATTTTTCTTCATGTAATATATAATATATAATGTAATTATATGTAAAAATAAATAATTTTAAGTAGGGTATTTAGTTTCTCTAATCTTTTCAACAAAAGTTAACTAACTCTTATACTAATGGTAAGATGTATTATGCTAGTTTATTGCTACAGCTGCCTATAAGTAGCTCTCAAGCAGTGGTGGATTCATGATCATGTGTCAGGGGGTTCAAGATAAGTGGGAATTATTATTAATATTTGAATATATACTTAATTTTCTGAAAGTCAGAGGGTGCGGCTGAATCCACTCACTTACATGTAGGTCCGCCTATGCTCTCAAGCATGAAAGGATTCAACACAAATAAGGAACATTTTCAACAGTAATGCAGAATCCAAAATTAAATTTAATTTATAATTGCATGATAAGTTCATAACCTTGCTTCAACAACTTGGAGGCCTTAAAAGTTTTTGGAGCTAGACCTGACTTTCAAGAGATTGAGCTTGAAATTAAAAAAAAAAAAAGCATTGTATAATTCAAGTATCAATTTTAACTTCATACAATGTAGACACGTTATGTTCAATTAAAATTTTGTTTAACTTGAGCTATTTACATCCCTATGGATACGGAATGAATTTGAAGGCTTCATTTTGGAAATATGATTGTTTAAATATAGGTGTTTGTAATTACAATGTTGCCTCAAAATTTTAAAATACAGCAATTTTACCCCTATCGTTAAAGGCTCCGTTTGGATAGTCCGTTGAGAAAACAGACACAGATTCCGAGGTAGTTTATGTGAGAAGAAAAGTGTCTCGGTAAGCGCACCCGTTGTGCAAACGGGCAAAACAAACGGAGCCAAAATTGTTAACATCTATTTTTTAACGGTTAACATTAATTTTTTATCGGATTAGGGCAACATTGTTTTATTTTGAAAATTTTGGGGCAACAGTAAATAAACAAATTTTGGGGCAACATTGCGTTTGAGCAAAAAATTATGGGACAAATTTGTTGACTGTTGGCGCTTTTGGCGAGAATGATTCTCTGAAGAGTATAAGAAAAAAAGATGAAAAAGAAAGTTATGCACGATGTCTCTAAGGCGAGGGCGGCACTTTCCTTTAGACTTAATTCGCCCCCACCTATTCCTATATTACAGAGTGCAAGTTGGGTTAGCTGGCGAATTTCATGCAGGATACAATAGAGATATTTATGTATAGATTGCACTCCCAACATTCAAGGTAAGACAACAAAGGCTTTTACAAAGTAATAATTTGACTTTATTTATACGTGGTTTCAAGAGAAAGATAATGGGTTTGATCTTGTTATGTGAAAAATTGTATGTCCAAATGAAAATATGCGAAGGGTATTTATAGAGTATAGAGAGATGTCTTGAAGTGGTACCTTTTGAAGTAATACCTTTTAAATTAAAAGTCACAACTATAATGACTTTTCCATAAAGAGTTACATCTTTATGCTATGTATGATACATGACTTTAGAATTATAATTTCCTACACCAACTTTCAAATAAACTTATTAATTTATAAGGATATAATTTTTAAAATCACATCTCTTTATTTAAAAAAGACACATTTATTTATTTTAATAATATTCCAACAAAATGTACACTTCAACCCTTCTATTAATGATATTAAACAACAAATATTAGATGAAATCATCAAAATATGAAGTACTTAAATTTTTATCAAAACAAAATAAAACAAAATTTGTTTTTAAAATTCAAAGTATTTATACATTTATTTGTTAAACAAACTTTGGAATGTAATGTGAAACATGAGAACAAAGAGAGATAGAAAACATCAACTAATGTGGGTTGGCTCTAGAGAAGGAACTAATCCCTCACTACAGCATGAACCGAAGTTAGAATTTTCACATGGAGAAATGTTCATACTTAGTGTTTGAGCAACAATGCTTACACGGTATTGGCTCAAGTAGAGAATACTTGTGTTTAGCAAACCAAACAAGGAAAACACAAAGGATTGATTTGGTGTTTAGACGTGGTTGTAAACAAATGATCTCAATATATTTTATCTTATGTATTTATCATTTTTCTCAAACTATTTATTTAATTTATAAACTGATATATAATCTAATATTATAAAAAAAATATTCTATGAAGAGGGTAATTAGCTAATTTATTTCATTTTTAAATCTACCCTAATTAATTAAAAGTAACTTTTATATTAAGAAGGAGGGCAATATAAAGATAGAGTGAAATTGGAATTTCAAATATAAATAAAATTCTTAAAAAGCATTAATGGAAAATCTCTATAAAATAACTTTTAAGTGCTTGTTTGGGAAGCACGTTGAAGCCATATTACACATAAATTAAGATAAAACTCCTCTCACATACTTACCTCAACTTGTGTAAAATTACTCTCCTAACGGATTCCCAAACACACACTAAATATCCTAAATCCCATATGGTGCCACAAATAATGGAAAGAACAGATAGGTATCAGTCAGGAATATGGAATTTCAGAATTTAAAGAAAAACTAAACCGTTCATGTTCTTCACTTGTGATATCTTGTTATAGAGTATTGATAACTCTTTTAAATTGAATGACAGGTGATGTAATGATTTTGATAACATTTCCATTTGTGTGCCCGTGCTATTTCACAATTAGGTTTGATAGCAACATTTTCTAACGTATTGATAACTGTTAACGGAATGACAATTTCTCTTATGCTTTTGACAACATTTCCACTTGGGTGCCTGCGTTACTCTGTTGAGTTCATTGACAATATTTCTAGCTTATTGACAACACTATTAAACGTAATGACAACTTATCTTATGCTTTTGATAACATCTTTGCTTGGGTGTCTGTGTTTTTTTAACTTACGTTGGATAACATTTTCTAGCGCATTGACAACTCTTTTAAAATGAATGATAATTTTTCTTATGCTTTGACAACTTGTCCACTTGGATACCTATGTTGATTCGTTGAGTTGGTTAAGAACTTTTCATAGTCTATTGACAACTCTGTTAAATAAAATGATAAGTTATCTTATGCTTTTGATAAAATCTGCACTTAAGTGCATGTGTTACTTTGTCGAGTTTATTGACAACATTTTTGATGTACTGACAACTTATCTTATGTTTTTGACTGCACCACTTGAGTTCTTGTGTTGTTTAACTTACGTTGGATAACAACATTTTCTAACGTATTGATAATTCTTTAAAAATGAATAACAAGTTTTCTTATGCTTTTGACAATTTATTCATTTGGGTGCTTATGTTAATCCATTGAGTTGGTTAACAACATTTCATAGTGTATTGACAATTCTATCAAACGGAATACAATTTGCAACTTCATTGATGACACTAGCAACTTATCTTATACATTGACAACATATACATATCAATTACTTAAAGCATGTTTCATTAATAAATAAATGGTATACACCTGCATCTCATGAGTAAGTGGCATATTTCAAGTAATATTTAACATCTATCAACTATGCAACTAATTGCACATTACATTGTAAACATTACTTATCAGTATTAACAATACTATCAATAAAATTTACAACTTCACTGATGACACTTGACAAAACATTAGTATTCATATTACAACAACATTATATATTTTCAAATGACAAGTGAACATGAAGATTTCACCTTCACCTAATATTTTCTTGTCATTGCCGGTAAAAGAAAATATTACTTAAAAAAAATATAACATATATACTACAAACATTCACCCAAAAAATTATGAAGGGTCCTAACTCCTAAGTCATTCATATACATCAAATCACTCTCTTATTACCCTCAAATCTTGCATCTTCATCCACTCTTATCAATTTTACCCTCACATTCTCACCATTATATTTACCCTCACCATCTACATTACGTACAAACTTTCCACCTACATGGAAAAACACACAAGTGCCTTCGAATGAGTTGGACCCATATTAAATGTTATGTTGCATATTAACCTGCAGAAAATTAATCAAAATATTATTTATCTATCAATAATTTATTCCTCACTTTATAAAATAAGCATAACATATACTTTCTCTATTTACCACTTCAATTCATTTATCAATAATTTATTTGCTTGATTTTTTAGTTGTTAGAAAAAAATGAAAAGAAAGCTGATTGGGCGCTTCTATGGGGCAAAAAAGTGTAATATGGGCTTTTCCTCAATTACACAAGAAAAGCTGGCAATTTTCTCTGCAAATCGTTTTCCACTCTTCCTTCCGGTGGCGAAATCACAATCATCCAAGCGTTTTTCACTGGTGGGTCGATTGAAGAGCTAGTACCGAAGCTAGCAGAACTCAGTGAGTATCACTTCAGCGTTTTCATACAGAAGGGGGCAAAAAGGCAATCTTACCTCTACCCCAGCTTGTGCGATCCCCTTGGTAGGTCCCTATTTTGATCGATTTTGCTGTCCCTTTTTTGCCCATGGTGGTCTCGCTCCGCCGTAACCCTTCGTTTTCCTCCATCTGTCGCCTCCTACGGCGTTGGCTACTCCACCATTCTTTTATTTGACTCTCTCTTTACTTTTGGTTCCATTTTATCCTTGCTCAGCCGCTCGCACCGCAGTACCGACACAGTCTTTCTATCGCAGTCTATTTTTGCGTCGCTTGGTTCTAGGTTTTTGGCTTCTCCAGGCAGTCTCTTTTGTCTGTTTAGGTATTAGTTATGGTCTTTGGATGTGGAGATTGAATATTTAGGTAATTTGTTTGGGGCCCTTTGCATGCTAGCTTCTTGCATTTGACAATGAAGTTATGGTTGTTAATGTGCTCTGGTACATTGTTGTTGTTGTTCTTCTTCTACTTTCTTATTGGAGTTGAGAAAAGGGCTTACCCTGTAAAGAATCGGGATTGAAGTGCAACTAGTACTTGCGGTCGTAAAGAGGGATAGATACAAATTTGCTGTGATGATATGTTGTCAATTTCATGGCACCCTGAAAAGGGACTATGGAATGGCTGGCGGTTTTATTTTGTTCCTTTGGGTGATGATAATACATTTACAAATAATAATGCTATACTAATTTTTTTGTCAATGACACACACTCTCACACGAATAGATTATTAAATTTTTATATACCTCATGCTGATTTTTTCTATTCTAGTACAACCTGACTGGAGCCGTCTGTAATATAGATGGTGCCTGTCATTTCTTCTCCCAAACCTCGTGTTTATCATCTTGGGGTTCAACTACGTTCCTCATCAGTAATTAACCCAGAGATGTCGTTCTCTGAAGATGGAGTTGTTTTGTCTTCATTGAAAAGATAACTAGGTTCAACTGTAAAGGTTCAAGCCCTTCCTCGAGCACGAATTGCAGATCAATCCTAGGGATCTGGTATATGATAGAGCACAATGATGATGTGTAATTCATGTAGCCGATCCCACTGAGTGGGATAAGGCGTTGTTGTTGTTGTATTGAACTTGAGTTTTCAATTGATTCATTTTTTGCGTAGAAATATTGTTCTTAGTTTTCTCATGTATTTTTTCTTCTTTACTCCTCAGACTGCTGGTATTTGGTGAGAAATCATTATAAGAGACATTGATCATATAATCTTGCAAACATGGCTAATTTAGCTTTGACTGGGATACTGGAAAAGGTACGATTATTTTTATAACTGTATCTGTAGTGGCCATATTTCTTCACATACTCATAAATAAGGATGTATGCATATGTGTAGATTAAATATTCCTTAATTTCATGCAGATGACGGGAAAGGATAAAGATTATAGATATATGGCCACATCTGATTTGCTTAATGAATTAAACAAAGACGCATTCAAGGCTGATGCTGAGCTGGAGATAAAATTGACAAATATCATCATACAACAGCTTGATGATGCGGCTGGTGATGTTTCTGGATTAGCTGTGAAATGGTGCACCCTCTTTCTGGAGTCACTCTTTTAACATGCGTTTTAACAAAAATTTATGGATCGATTAAGTAATATGCCCTCATAATTGAATCTCTTGCTTCTTGTTATGTCTGTCCTTATGTTTTTTTATGCATGCTTAAGTTTTATTGGTTTTGTGGTTGAATTTCATGTAAGATGAATCAGTTTGATATTTAATTAAATTCCTGCTAATAATTTGCTTGTTGATGTTCCTTCTAAGTTATATTAGATTCAGGCTGCTATGAGAAATTGTTTCAGCATTAGAATATGAAGCTGCAATGTTTTTAACTTTCGTACCTTTTCAAATTGTAGTCTTGCTCCATTGGTGAGGAAGGTTAGCGAGCCAAGTGTTGTGGAAATGACTAGCAAATTATGTGACAAATTGCTAAATGGGAAGGATCAGCATCGTGACATTGCCAGTATAGCTTTAAAGACAATTGTTGCTGAAGTTTCCACGAAGTCTCTTGCGCAATCTATTCTTGTTTCTCTCTCACCACAATTGATTAATGGAATCACCGGCCTAGTAAGTTTTAAATTTTGCTTAACCATACTCTTGTAGACTTAACACCAAAGCTGTGCCCATATCTGGACGATGCCATTGTCTTTGATTTTCTATCTTTCTATTCTATTTCTCTCCTTGAATTCCTTATTATTAATTTAACCCAGTCCATTTCTCAGATGTTGATATGCATGTGAAAAAATTTAAATAAAATCTTTAGTGTCTTTTGTTTTTACATCTTTTACATCTCCGGAAGACTGTATATCTTTTACCTCTCTGAAAGAGTTTTACAGTGTTATGTTCATCTATGAATCCATGGGCATATAATGTCACATCCTTGTTCATGTGTATGTCCTTGGCATGCATGGTAAATGAGTATATTCGTCCTTTTCATCTCAAGTTTTCATGTATCATTATTGTTACTATTTTCTTCACGCAAGTGCATTCCTTTGCTGAAATGTCAGCTGAGGTGTTCTTTTCCATTTTCCAAATGCATCAGCAAAATATTGGTTGTTTTGGTTTCTATATTTCGATCCAGTGAGTTTGATTTGATTTTTGAGGTAACATATCCTATGTGTTAAGATGTGGAAATTCCATTTTTCTGCATTATGTACTTGTATGACAAGAGTTTGAATGGTATGTGTTTTTTTCCCGTTTTCTTCTTTTGGGGGTGGGGGGTGGTTTGGCTTAGGTGGTTATGCCTGTGCTCATTAAGTGGCCTTCCAGATTTCTCCCTAACATTTAAACATCTGCATAACTTGTGTAACTGTTATTAATGAAACGTCATGGAAAAACTGTCATTTCTTCTAACTTTTATGATATATATCAATATATTAATGACATTGATATTGATTGTCACTTTTGGACCTCTTCTATGCTCATTGTGAATTCTCTTGTAGGATTTTGCTCATTGGAAATTAAATTATATGATCCCTTTATATGTACAGGGAATGAGCTCGGAGATAAAATGCGAATGTCTAGATATCTTATGTGAAATCCTTCATAAATTTGGGAGTTTGATGATATCTGACCATGAGCTGTTACTGAGTGCTCTTTTGTCTCAGTTGAGTTCCAATCAAGCCAGCATTCGTAAGAAGACTGTGGCTTGCATTGGTAAGACTTAGTTGTGATTCTAGTTTTTTATGAAATAATTATTATTTTTTTTCAAATAGAATTGATACCTTGTTATTGCTTGGATATGTTGTTATTGAGAATATTTTTTGAGTGTAGTCAAATTTGTATTTCTCTACCTTAGTCTAATGTTATTTTAATGTGCTGTTGTAAAAAAAGTTTATTAAGGGTAACCTTTACCTCCTTTTCTAATTTTCCTACACTCAATTAACCCTGTGGATTTTTATTGTCAGGGCAACTTGTATCTGGGGATAATTTTGACCATAGGACTTGATTGGATAAGCAACTAGTGCCAGATTGACTAAATATTGATGATCGCATGTATAATCTCTTTATAGTAAAGCTGTCAAGAATTCATGTATGACTGTATGTTCATAGTCTATGAAATGTATTGCAGATTGATTGGGCTTATCACACATAATTGCTAATTTCACATGACCATATTACATACATAAGAGAAAACTCTTATTTTTCCTTCTATGACTGCTTTCATAATTTCCTTCAAAATTTTGACCATTAAGTGAAGATGTGAAGTTACATTCCTTTTGACAAACACTTCTCCACTTTGCAGCATCTCTTTCTTCAAGCTTGTCAGATGATTTGTTGGCAAGGGCAACAGTTCAAGTTGTTACAAATTTGAGAAATAAGGCTGTCAAGTCAGAATTGACCCGAACCAGCATTCAGATGATTGGTGCTTTAAGGTATGAAATTTCTCACACGTTATCCTCCCTTTCTTCATCATCCTTTATTAATCTAGTTACATTTGAGTGTTATACCAGTCGTGCTGTTGGTTATCGATTTGGACCCCATCTTGGAGACACAGTTCCAGTGCTGATTAATTACTGTACTAGTGCCTCAGAAAATGATGAAGAGCTTCGTGAGTACAGCTTGCAGGTGCTATATATGTTCGTCTGCACTCATAGATGATG
>JANTPZ010097878.1:0-11309 GCA_025593235.1 Vachellia pachyceras
ATAACGAAAATTAATTATTAAAAAACCTAGTAAGGGTGAGGAAACTTTTTGTGAAAATTCATTTCAAAACCAGTTAGAAAATGCCTAAGCTCCAAATTAGTCCACCGAATCTAACAAATCAAAAATCAATTCATAGGGACCAATTTAAAATTTATGAATACTGTGTTTTTTTACTGCATTGCCACTCACTTTAGCACAGATTAAATCTTAATAATATATATTCATTTGTATTTTTTAAAAGGGAGATTTATTGTACGGTCCCAAAGAATGAAGTTATTTATGTTAAGATGTTATCAATGACAAGTCGAGAAGCACCATTGACAAGTGGAGCAGCTGACATGGACAACTCTTGGGATCTTTTCATAAATAACTTCATTCCTTAGGACCTTACAATAAATCGCTCTCTTAAAAATTAACAAATTTGAATTATCAAATTTAATCGATAGGTCACCAATTATAAACTGCGCTTGTTTGGAACAACATCTCCAAAAGCCAAACGCACGTTCAATAGTATTTTTTTTTTGCAAAACGAGATAGTCCTATCCACATATTTACCTCGACTTGCGTAAAAGTACTTCTCTATCACGTTCCCTAACAGTTCCACTATCAGCTCGGCGGAGAGAATTTATTTATTTTTTTGGCTGAGGTTTCAGATTGCTATGAAATGCAATAAGGATTATATATATATATATATATTTGTGTGGGATAGCAATATACATCGTAATTCGTCTAAATAAAGAAAGTTGTTGGCAATTAATTAAATTCCTAATTTGTGGTGTTAAGTGAAAGGCGGCCAAATCATGGAATTACGTGACTTTAATTTGGACGGTTTGCCATTAATAGTTTTATATGGAAAGAGAGGGCAGGCTATGTCCTCCTATAAATATAATTCATACAACCACTCTTTGAAACCTTTCTGTACTTCAAAATTATTGAGTCATGACATTAATTAAGTAATTAATTATCGCCTTATTAATTAACCACCTCACCCCATAATATTAAAGGCATTATAATATGTTTGGCAAAAAACAAAAAAACAAAAGGCGTTATAATGTGAGGCCCAGGTTATTCCAGTCTGTCTTTAAATTTAAAGTCAAATATAGCGGTCATAATGAGTTAATCATGATAAACAAATTTAAAGTGATAATAATGTACTTATTTGGCAGTGCGTCAAAATAAAATCATCTCGAAATCCGTAAAAAATCTTGAAATTCATAAAAACTATCTCAAAATTTATAAATTCTTCTTGGATTCCTGAAATTCTTCTCAAAATCCGTAAACTCATTTCTCTCCGTTGATTCCCAAACACATCCAATATCTATTAGACCGATTACAGAGCATCGATTATTTTTCTTTTTTTATTAATACTGTCTCATATCTTAAATATAGATCACGGTTCACTTGATTGGTAATGAGGTTGAATTGCTCACCATCAAGCCAAAATGCTCATATCTTAAACCCTAAATATGGATCACGGTTAACTATCTCAAAGATCGAATGAAAAACTTCAGTTATATTATAATATTTTAAAAATAATTAAAGAGATGTTTTTTTAAAAATCATTTTTTGTAAATTAAGAAATTTCCATCGAGGCTGTAAAGGGACTTGTCGAGTACTTGCCACGAAATAAAACTATATTTGTGATTTAAGTTTGTGCAATCACTATATTTGCGCCCAAGACTTTGAGGTACTTCTTTTTCAAATCAACTTTGCAAAAAAAAAAACAATTAAGAATAAATAAAAACAAGTGCAAAATTTATATTGGATCATGGCTCAAATTTCCATGAAAATATTCTCTCATAAACAATATTATTTTAAAAGTTTTTGTTCAGTTCTATGTTACCTCAAAAATTTCAGAACATGAAAATATTACCCTGCTCCATTAAAAAATTAATGTGGACCATTAAATAATAACATTGGGATTGACATTTTTAATAAAAGGGGCACTATTACTTCATTTTAGTACTTTCAAAATGATATTGTATCGAATAAAATCTCAGGGCTTTTATATTGAGCAAACACTTTCAAGATAAATATGTACCTTACTCCGTTAATGAATAAAACCATGATAAAAAAATCGAACCAGACCGGTCGATTCAGGTCGAAAATCAGCGAACCAAGTTGGCCCGGTCTAAATGGAGCGATGAATATGGAATCAGTTAACCCAATTTTGACCCGATCAACTAGGTTTATTTTAAAAAAAATACTTCTTCAAGGCTAAAACACCGAAAATGGAACGTTAGTGGGAAATTTTGGTTAATTAATTTTCAAAAAAAATATGGTGATAAAACTAACCTTTAATTCTTCATTTTCTATTGTAAAAAAATTTACACATGAGGAAATAAGATAAAATTAATTCATTTCATCTCAATTGTTTTTATCATTTATATTGAATTAAACACTAAAAATTTAAAATATGCGTAAAATAAAATAATGTTATAAATTTCACCTATTAATTTTTATAAAATAAAATATAATACACTAAATATTATTATTTTAATATAGACATTCTAACCCCAAATTAACCTGAGTTTAACTCATCAACCATTGAATTACTATCTTACCCGATTTAATATTCAGTTCGATTTTTGGAATGTTGATTAATACATGATGGCGGATCGAAAACATGGTTCATCGATTAGTCATCACCAGCCTTCACTCCAAAGAATTCGACGGGAAAACCTTAATTAATTGCCTTCACATATACGTTCTCGGCTTTCTGTATCTGTTTAACTCAGCGTTTGCAGGGTTTAAATATACGTTCAATAATATTTTTCTGTAAAACGAGATAATTGCATTCACATATTTGTTTCAGCTTGCGTAAAAATATTTCTATATCTCATTGCCAAACTGGCCAAGATCATTAATCATATGCTTATTTTTACACTTACGTCCTAGTTCAAAATTTGAATATATAAGATTTCAGTGAAAATGCAAGAGCAGTAATTGAAACTACAAATTGAATCTTACATGTTATGTTAGAAATTAAATATTATATTTAAGTTCAGGACAATATTGGTTTAATTATATATATAGTGATCAGTTATAGGAATACTTTATTATAGATATAATTGAAGGGATTTGTCCCAAAAAGAGATAGAATTACATCCCATGCATGCTCCTCAATGGTGCTCATTAACAAATGAAATTGTTTATATTGATTTTGAACGTCCCAAATTTAATTCACTTTATTCATATATTTCAAATGCCTTTTATCTTAATTTATTCATAATCTAAAAAACCATTTCAAAGTAGCATTTTTTATTTATCATCAATGTCTAATATCAGAACTACATTAAAAAAATTATTTTAAAAATGGGATAATTAATATGTAAGTCACCATAATTTTACCTGAATTTTAGTTAGTAGTTGTACTATGTCATCAGGTCCTTATTATTTTACATATTTTTAATTAAATCTCCATCTTTTTTTAATATATCATACCCTTGTAACTTCACTTAATTTTGAAGCAAGTCTTTGTTTTTTTGGTTCTCTTATCCTTTCATTAGCGACCTAAAACTATAGGACCTGGTTAAAAATAGGTAAAATGATTAAGACTTGAATAAAAGATATAGAAATATGATTAAAAATACGTGAAATTAGTTGTACCTTCATAACAGGATGTTTTTCGCATACACACACGTATAATGAAACATGACCTCTTTAAGGACATGTTTAAAAGGAGAGCCAATTATGACTCAAGTATTTGGCACGTTGATAAATAGAAAGAAAAGTCTGATGAGAAATGTGAGTGTGAAATGAATAGGGGGAGGTGGCTAGGTGAACCACGTAAGTTGGTTGACCAAAGTCTCTATCTTCTTGCCTTCATTAATATTCAGAAACTTATATTTCTGATCATATCAGCCAGATTCGTCGACACCTCCACATATATTCATTATTTTCCACCATGTCAATCATCTATCAGCATCACACTCACCAAACTCGAAAAAATTATATAATGCTTGTTTAGGAACTCTGTTCCAAAACGGAGTATGTAAGTCGAGATAAAACTATTTCAAAATTTATAAAAATCATCTTGAAATCTATAAAAACCATCTTAAAATCTGTAAAACTATCTAAAAATCCGTAAACTTTTTTCTCCTAATGGAGTTCCCCAACACACATAACTGATAGCTTCCAATATTTCTGACCAAACTCAACTCTGCTGCTCCCATCTATGGCTTACTTTTCCGTCCTCTTATTTGGTAATGATAATTGCAACCAAAACATCTTCCGATATGGTTAATGATCTTACAACTTAGGGTTCGTTTCAAAGTTTTTTTTTTTGTAAAAAAGTTTATAGATTTTGATGTAAAATTTAGACTTTGTAAAATAGATTTTGGAGAATAGCTTTTACGAATTCTGAGGTAAAACCTAAGTTTCAAAAAATTGTGTTTGCGAAGTTATTGATTTTTACAGAGTTCGAGATAAAAAGTGGGTAGGAAAGAAAAAAGAGAAATAAAGATAAAGTATGAAAGAGAAAATTTATTAGGAGAGAGGATGTGATTTGAAGAGAAAATAGCTTTTTCAAAACCTATATTTTAAAATGAGTTTTTGTATCCAAAATAAATTTTATGAAAAAATATAAGTACTTGGACAAATACTAAAATTTGGGATAAAATATAAGTTTTGAAACCAAACCTAAATTTTAGGAAGTAAAACTAAACAAACTCTTAGTAGCCTAGCATGGATGTTGCATTTTATACTTGGTAAGGATCATTTAAATTGAGAGTGGTATTTATTATTAAACTTAACGTTAATGAATGACTTCTGTAATCTCCATAATTTTTCTAATTAAGTTAGATGGACAAATATTGAAAACCTAAAATAATGGGAGAGCTTTCATACACTGGGCAGGCTACAGGGACACTGACACGTAAGAGCTGTCTTTGCGGCAACAAGTGTGTGTGTATATATATATATATATATCATGAAATGGAATGATCGGTATTATTAGTATTGTTTGTGAGACGTCAGAGTGAATGTTCATTGTTGGCCAAAAATAGGTGCCTCTTTGATTTATATATGGCCCCGTTGTAATAATGTCAGTGGATTGAGCTGGAGTGCACAAAACACAGCACAACTTATATATATATATATATATATTTTCACTTCTTCATATAAAAATGTGCCTCTTATTTTATCCCGACCCGGCATCGACCGAACCCCGCCTATCATTGCTTCCCTTCCCTTTTATTATGCATACATCTCTAATAAAACAATTTATATAAATATATACATATGCTAACTTTTCTACGTAGCTTGCGAATCTGCATGCGTGTCTGTTTTTATTTCCCTGTACGCAGGGGGAAGTCATATTTCAGTTTCCAATTAGTATAGCTTAAAATATTGTGTATGTTTGGGAATCCGTTGAGAGAAGTGGGTTACGGATTCTGAAATGATTTTACAGATTTCGATATAGTCATATTTCAGTTTCCAATTAGTATAGCTTAAAATATTGTGTATGTTTGGGAATCCGTTGAGAGAAGTGAGTTACGGATTTTGAAATGATTTTACAGATTCCGATATATTTTTACAAATTTCGATATATTTTTTACTGATTTTAAAATTTTTTATCTTAGTTTAGGTGAAAAATTGTTTCTAAACATCCACTAGTTGACAAAAAAAAAAGGATTAAATATCAGATGATATATATAGGTTCGGCTATGAGAAAACTAGATCTATTTTCTCGTTAGGCGTACAGCAGGACCCTGTATTATATCATCCTTTTTTAATTATTACTGTTATTTCCTGCCTGTTGCTTAAATCAAGTTGATTAATTATTTCCTGCTTCCTTTTTATTTATTACTGTTATTAATAAAATTAATTAAGTTGATTATTTTTAAAAATTGTGTATTGATTTCCTTAAATATTATTTTTAATCATCTGCATCGTATAACTAACCCTTAATAGAAATATTTTTACTATTTACAACTGATATCGATACTTTCTAGAAATTATAAGTTAAGAAGATAAAGTAGAATAGTATCTCCTATGTAATTAATACTAAAGTGAACCTCCTGTGTAACTATTGTATATTTTAAGATTGGACATAGTATTTTATATTGTGATCAACTTATAATACAGTTATGTGTACACCAATGTTCAATGAATATTATTTCCTTTAACAAATCATTTGAGATAATATTTTCAATTGATAACAACTCAATATCCTTGTGAAATGATCAATTATTATATTAAGGGAATATGTTTTCTGTTTATCTTAATTCTTTAAGCTCTTTTCGCAAAACAAATCGTTAGAGACAAAGTCCGAAGATAACTCTGACAGTATTAACATGAATAAATGATCTGTATGTGACCAATCATTTCTTTTAAATATTGATCGTATGAATATTTTTTCTTAAAAAAAGAATATCATAAATAGTTTTTTGATCGAAATACCATAAATATTTTGATGATATCTTTTTAAGTAGCAACGGACCTGTTATGTGTCTTTTAGCTAACTGCGGTGCTAATGCTAAATATACCAATTGATTAATTGTTTTGGGTGAATTAAGGAAGCGAGAAAAGTTATTCAATTTTAATAAATATGATATAGCATCCCTAAAATACTATTACATAATATTATATGTCAATTTATAAATTAAGTAAATTAATTTTAAAAAATGATAAATATTAGAGATATGATGGGATTAAGTTCTTATATTTAGATTAAGATTAAACCCTCAAATCGGAGAAGTGAATTGTAAGAAAATACAAAAAAGGATGGGTTATTCCCCGCAATATTAAATTTTCCATGGACTCACGCAGCGGCGGAGTCACATTAATGTCAGGGTGGGCAAATTTCCCACTGAAATTTTTTTATTATAAGTAAATAACTATTAGATTTTTATTATGCACCCACTGATATTTAAAATTTGAACCCACTCAAATTATTTATATTAGCAAAGTTGCTATCATTTGTTTGAAAATAAAAAAAAGTTACCCCAACTGATCTGAGGTCCTGACTCCGCCATTGGACTCACGAAACAGCAAAAGTAAAAGCACACCAAAAAAATGACAAAGGGACGAACAGGAGAGAGAGAGAGCATGAAATTACATTAAGAACATAATTTGGAAAGAGCCAGAGAGAGAGAGAGATTGAGACGGATTCCAAAAATTGGAATAGTAGGAGCTCGTATTAATGGGTTGATGCTTAGAATAGTTAGCGACAAGAAATAGAAAGCACGAGGATTCCAAAACCTTCAAGCTTCACATTTATGTTTTGGTGGCACATACAATGTATTCTCCGAACAATGAGGCTCTGTGCATTGAATACTACATTTTTTTCCTACTATTATTCTTCATGTTTCCCATATATTATATATATAAAGTTTTATTTAGCAATATATGTGTGTGTGAAGCCACAAAAAGAAGAATAATTATGTCTCATGTTTTACGTAATTATATTTCCACTGCATTCATGATCCCCATAATTCCAGAAACTTCACGATCCTTCCCTTCTAGTCCATCCATTTGAACCTCACACACATACGTTACACATCAAGTTGTGCGACTCTTGTGCCCTAAAAATACAAGGAACTACATAAATTAAAGTTCGATCAAACCTAGCTAGCTAGCTAGCTAGCTTCATGGGGCCTGGGTAGCTCATGCATGTGACCAGTATGTATAATATTAATTTAGTGGAATATTGTTGTGTCAGGCGGATACTGTTTGTAGGCTATAAAGAAAATGAGAAGACGTTGGCGTTACCTGCAGATTCATGAACTTTCCCAGAAACTCAGCCGTGGGAAGGTTGGAGAAGACGAAGCAAGTAAGAAATTCGACAACCACTTTCTATCTATCATGTGATTGTTTGTTGCCCTCCGCTTGTAGTATGCAGTTGTCATCCACACCGCCCCTATCCCCACATCGCTCACAATATCCCCGGCCCCACCTTCATACATATACATACATATATATCATCACCGGCTAACTAATAAGTTATTGCTCCACTTGTTCGTTACTGCTCTCGTTCCGGTTACTGATATAAAATTTCCGTTTGGGAAGATAGTAGAGAAGTACTTTTACATAAATCAAAGTAAATATATAAAAGAAATTATTTCGTTTTGTAGAAAAACACTATTAAACATGCGTTTGGAATCCCTTTAAGCTCAATCAAATGAGGTCAAGATCCATTATAGACACAGAATACGAAGCAGTTGATCTTATAATAAGAATTAATGAAATAATATTTAATCCTTTAAGTTGTTTTTATATTGTATATATACCTGTCTATTAATTACCAGCATTTTCATTTCAAATGTCAAAGTAATTATGCATATTTTGTGCCATCTTCGGTCCCTTACATATTAGATTTTTATATTTTGAGACCACCAGAAGGAGTATTTTGACACTACAAGCTCTAAAAGTCCCCCTAACACTTTCACATATGATTATATGTGCCCATCATGCTTGTTCACATAAATTTGGCGAAGGTATCAATTCTCTTATACAAGATTTACATCAAAATTTAATTTAATCTCTTAATTTTTAAAAAAAGTACTTTTAGATTTTTAGTTTCTGAATTTTAATACCGTTAATTCACTTTAACAGAAAACATTGACTATGCAATGAAATGCTAGCAAAATATGCATGCTTAAATTATAATCCTTTAATATAAACGAATTAAGATATATTAATAAATTATAAATAGTATAGCTCATTTTTTCATAAGAAAACATATAATGTAAACTCCAAGTAATATGCTACACGAATTAAATAATGCTGCCAGAATTCATGTTGTGTGCCATAAACATGCTACTTACTAACATGTAAAGAAAACCGAGACTCGTGAGCCAAGGTGTTTGATTTTCTTGGGCATCAAAAATTAATTAAAGAAAGTATTTGAATTATTTATTTTATAAAAATTTAGATGATCAAATCAAATTATTGGTGCATGCATGTGTGTTTGAATAAATCTTTGTGTGATGATAACGTTGATGGCTGTAGCTATCATTGCATATGTAATCATAAGAATATTGCATTATACCATCCACCCACAACCCAAAAAAAAAGGAGTTTTTTTTTTTTTTGTGATGGTAATCTTAATGGCCGTTATTATCTTCCTCTTTTCTATTTTATATTTTCTTTAAAGAAGTGGACTTTTTGTCCGTAATTTGGAAAAGGAACAAACCTTGCTTAGTCGGCACTACTCCCCCCATCTAATTCAACCATCCAATAATTAATAGATTTTTTTAAATAAAAAAATATCATAAATATATATAATACAATAATTTAGTTTTGTATCACCATTTGTGGTGAATGATATAAGAGCTTCTTAAGTCATATAAATAGATTGAGAAATAAAATAAAATAAAATAGTTATCTTAAACAATTGTAACGTACAAGTGTCCGCAAAATATCATTCCATAACATTATACTGTTATGTATCTTACTTTTTATTGTTAAATAAATTAGTTTAAAAAAATACGATAAATATATGAAACAAAATAGACTAAGATATTATATTTGGAATTAAATAGAATCATCAACTAGCTCTTATATTATGAATCGTGTGTCTAATTAAGATCCATAAAAATATGATCAATTATGAATTTTATATAGTTGCATCGATACATAAAAATAATTCAAATGAAAAGTTCTCATAATAAGCTTGCCCTTTTGTATATTCCATTTATTAAAATATTTTTTTTATGTTATAATTGTTTTGATTGGATAAAATATGAATAGAAACACCAAGAACAGTTTAGTGATAGAAAAAAAAGGCAAAGATGCAATTCTAACAATAAAGTTATGGTCGATGAGCGTTTGGTATCATAAAGTGTTCGAGGGTGCAAAAATGCACATGAAGTTTTAAAAGAGTGCAGATTCGACAATGCTGATGGTTTTTCGAAAATGAATGTTAACAGCATCCACGTTGGCGTCCATATTGGCAAAACAGTGAGACATGCTTTTAAAACTTCATGTGTATTTTTGCATCGCCCTAATTTTATGATGTCAGATGCTCCCCGGCCATAATTTTGTTGGTAGAATTGCACCTTTACCCTAATTTATTTAAATCATCAAAATATTTTCCGCATTATTCTCAACTTTAGAAAAGAAAATGAGTTTCAAAATGATAAATTGATTCAAATTTTTCTTTGATTCCCTTTCTATGACTTATAGAATTGACCTCTTTATCAAGATCTTAGACCCTTCTCAATAGCAGCCACATAAAAGTGCTTTGGCATGTTTTCAATCACAGAGTCACATTTTTGGCCATTTTTTAACAATAAAGCCATAAGTACTACCTTAACTTCAGAGTCCTGGGCAATCTGCAAAAAAAAAAAACCCTAGTTTTAGCGACAGAAAATAGTTTTAGCGACACATGAAGTTTTCAAGAATCTCTCTACGTCATCGTCGTGGCAGCTGCTAATGATCAAATTGAAGAGTATTGAACAAGAATAAAACCGAAGAGTATTCAGCGATCAAACCGAGTTGAAGTTGAATTTTTATTTTTTTCTTTTTTTTGTAGAAAATAGCTTCACCTATGAAAGAAAAGGCATCAAATTTTTTTGATCCGTTCCCCAAATGTCAGTTGCACTATATTTTAATTGAAATTATTATTTAATACATCTTAACAATTGTGTCATGGATTTATTTATGAGCAAATGTGCAATTCTACCAATAAAGTTATGGACAATGAGCATTGGGCACCATAAAATGTTCGATGCGCAAAAATACACATGAAGTTTTAAAAGCTTGCCGCGGTCTTGCCATCGTGGATGCTGTTAACGTCTGTTTTCTGAAAACCGTCAGTGTTGTCAAATCCGCACCCTTATAAAACTTCATGTGTATTTTTACACCTTCAAACACTTTATGGTACCATACGCTCGTCGGCTATAACTTTATTGTTAGAATTGCATTTTTACCCTAGAAAAAATAATATGATAATATATAAAAACTGTTGTTTGCTTTTTGAGAGGGCAGATCATGATTTTGTACCGTTTATGGACCAATGGGATAAGCGTGCTGTGCAGTGGCGGATCCCACATGGCACTGGGACCCACAAGGCAGACCGCCAAACCCGCTCAAGGCCACGACTTTGGACGCCTCCCCCCAAAACATGAGCGTCCAAAAACACGTATTGTGACTCAGGGCTCCCCACGTGTCGACCTTCTAATGGTCCGACTCTCACGAAAGATTGTTGCGATCCTAACCCGCCATTCATGCGAAGGCACGTATGTACGGCGCTCAACTTCCAGCAGTAAGAGAAAATGGAACTCGAAATAGGAATAACCGCATGCCACACGTTTGTATTAAGTGCAAGAACCCACAAAGACTTTTTTGACCCAAAAAAAAAAAAA
>JANTPZ010097879.1:0-15790 GCA_025593235.1 Vachellia pachyceras
GATTAGTTGCAAACCTATTGGAAGTCCCTCTTTATCGTAACCAACCTAAGTATTGAACATGTTAAATAAAGGACGGAAAACAACAATACAGGATATGAGCAATAATCATACTCTATAGGCACCATACGAATAAACAGTAAAGAAGAAATAGTCTCTTTTAAGTGATTCACTTCACTCACTCACAGGGATAGTAATTGCAGGGAACCCAAGAAGATTTGCAGTGACGACAAAACGCATAAGATAACCTGAAAGCCAAGCCTCAAATTAACAGCTGGCAAAGAGGCAAGAATAATTAGATGCAGCACTGAAGCCAAATATCAAATTACCTGTAATCGGAATATCTGTCTCACCACTTTTGAGAGCACTAGGTGGTATTTTAGGTGCAGTCATGCTGTCAGGAAAAAAAACAAAGAAAGCATACATAATTCTAGCATCAACAATAAAGCCTTAATCCCAAAAGTGATTAGAAATTTGATTTGGTCAACAAGTATTTATAATTCGCCATAACAATGATACTCAATTTCCAGAGCATGATGAGTCATACATATTTCAAACGCCTCCATTCCTTTTACATAATACATGATGGCATGAGCTCCATAAGCGGGAAACAATTAGAGAGCCCAGTTCCCTTTGCAGGGGGAAGAGGGACTAAGGTGGTTTATTCCAAATTGCCATTAGAAAGTAAAGAAACACGTATGAATGTTAAATTGATTGAACTGAACTTTGTAGTACGTTGAAGATCCATTTTGCACTTCTATCACAATTTTTTGTCATATGTACATACCCTGTTGTTGGAGTCACTATGACATCAACTTTATTGAAAATCTCCATGTGGTAATGCATGAGCCTTC
Source organism: Vachellia pachyceras (assembly GCA_025593235.1). Classification (NCBI taxonomy): domain Eukaryota; kingdom Viridiplantae; phylum Streptophyta; class Magnoliopsida; order Fabales; family Fabaceae; genus Vachellia; species Vachellia pachyceras. The sequence continues at coordinate 852 of JANTPZ010097879.1, forward strand.
GTCTGAAATGGGAAAGAGGATTAGAAGCTACATTTATGGTTTAAATTAAGTTAAAGAATTTACGTAATATTTCTAGCAGTTGCAGCATATGATTTTCCCATATCATTGAAAAGTTATGCATAATTTTAAATTGAACCAAAGCGAAGTTAGCTTCTTTCATAAACATATTTCTTGCATCACCTGAGACATTGGGCTGCAACATAGTCTCCAGCTGTAAACGATCGAAAAAGTGCCACATTTGTACGGGTATCATATGTCAATTTCGAGCCTTTCCTGCAACAGAAGAATTAGAGAGAGCATCATATATATGTGTGTGCGCGCACGCATTGCTAGATGTTGAAAGTTATCAGTTTCAAGTGCTTTCAACAACAAATTAGAAGAACGACTAATCCAAACAACAAATAAGCCATACTGCCTTGTTACAATCAGAGAAAACATAATATTACTAGCTTTTAAGATTCAAAATACCCCAAAACATACCCGTCCAGACAATCAGGGGTTAGTGATGCTATGCATTCAGAGCCAAAGGAAACAATAAGGGCAGTTCGCATCTCATGAAGCTCTGGTACAACAATCTCTATTGTCTACATAGGTAATAAAATAAAAATAGTACTCAGCATTTTTTGATTCCGTCTTGCTAAACTTAAAACTTCCTCTCTCTTTTCAATAAGCAATATAATAAATTTTCATACAATCATGAATGACGTTGATATAATCTTACTTCACAACCATGGTATTTTGATAGCATATTAAGAGCATCCTCACACTTATCAGAGATTTCTGTTGAATGCACATCATTAAACCACTGCATAATAATTAAAATATAGTGTGTTCAGCAAAATATATTATGTAATACTAGAAATACAATCGATTTTTTAAGGATAGGGTGATTACCGGAGTGTACTTTCCTAGTCGCAATGATCCCAAAGTATTCGAATCATCATAGAATGACAGGTTTGGCAAACAAGGTGGTGGCTGCCAAAAAAACATATAATCATTACAGAAAAAAGTGGTGCAAGCCTGAATATAGAATATAATATGACAAGAAAAGCTTTTCTACAAGTTAACTTCAAAAACAAGATCGCACTTCTCATTGACTAGGATAATGTTCTGTTTTCACATGAAAATATTATGTTCTTTGTTGGATTGCAAACACTAACAAATATATATCTTTTAACAAGTATCTCCTTCCCAACAAAGACTGGAATTTCACACGATACATATACAACTGGACACATTCTCCTGTGCATTGCACTGAATCTAAAGAATTTGTTGTATATTCATGTACATAGTGTGACTTGTTATAAATTTTATTTTATATATTGTTATATTGATTATACATTATACATATTAGATTGGTCTCCTGCCTAATAGTTTGAACTTTTCAACTGGATGTCTTGATAGAACAGATTCTAGTTCCTCAAGCAGATTCACTAATGTTGTTTAAGTTCTTAAGAAAGGCTGCCTGTCGTTATTTCTATCTTTTTTATAAGTGTCGGTGCTTCAGACTAACATACCAAATGGGGTGGAAAAGAGAATTATCCTTAGCAGAGGTCATCCTCTTTCAGAATTCAAATATTATGTTACAATATGTATGGCTATTAGTAGACAACAGATGAGCACACTAAATTGATACAAGTGATAACAGGAGAAAATACTGTGAAGATTTGCACTCATTGCATGGGCAAACTCCAAACAAAACATGAGTTGGTGCAGAATTTTCCAAATCGTTTTGCAAGTACAAAATTAGGATGCAGGTTAAGTCCAGGCATGATATTGGAATCAAAACAGATTTTCTGTTTTTTGCACAGAAGTAGCACTTTGCTACTTCCTTGCAAGAAGATAAAATGTAATCAATCTAAATTTGTTTGTTGTTTCCTGGAAAAATAATTCACTAGAAATATGAAATTTTGCATCATCATCTTTCCCAGATTATGTGTCAAAAAGTCGTCTTTTTCTCCCCATTCTCCACTTCTATGCTACGAAGATATGGCTCCACAGAGTTAAGCTAGCTTTACAATTTAAAGTTCAATGTTAAATTTCAGTCTTCTATATTTAATTTTAAGAGTATAAATCAAAGGCTTAAACGTTAATTACCGGCCTCATACTGATTTTGGTCGCAAGTGATGAACCCAACATTGCTGCATACCTGATCAATGATGTTTAATAGAGTAAAAATTATCTACATACAAGAACTCCTAGGTTTGGCATATAATGTTAAAAAAGGATGACATCACGATCAGGATTTTAGTACTTGACAAAAACAATTGAGATGCTGTACTAAATAATTGGAGGGGCATATGCATAGACTCTTAATATCATTGAAATGTTCATATTGCGAAGCAAGAAAAGGGCATTACATCTTGGTAGCTAATTCATTTGATCCTTAGATTGGGGGCATAATCTATTTAGCACGTGCAGAAGTCATTAATGATATATAAAATCTAGAAAATAGATATGTATGCAGCTTTCAAAGTATTTATACACGTTGTCACTAAGAAAAAATTGCAAATTTACCAACAGTGCCTTTTCCTGGATGTTTTGAACGATAAAAAGGATGCAACAAAATAATTTATGGAAAGTGAGGGAGATTATACAGAAAATGTTCACATAAATAGAGGAAAGACGAAAAATAGCTTGATTTCAAGCAATGCAAGCCACAAGCCATCAAGTAAAATGAAGAGCTCGTCAAAACACAGACAGAAATATGAATTACGCACACAAGCATGATATCCTCCACTGTTGAAGCAATGGGTCCAATAATATCCACAGTCCCAGCTTCAAGTAATGACCTGCAAAAGAGATTGAAAATTCAAACATAATCACAAAATTATTCATACTAATTTATTTAGTATCGTGGTCCAAATTGCCTTCACCTTATAGAAAAGCTTTACATCTATAAAATCAAGAGGAATATATCCAAATAAAATTAAAATTAAAGATTTTGATAGTTCCTACCATGGATTACAATGTATTATTAAAACATAACAATTCATATTGGAAAATGAAGTCATATGATCCAGCACATGGGGTCCTAAATTACCCTTTCATATTTGTCCGTCCATATGTTGTCTTTAACCCCACTACACCACAAAGGGAAGAAGGAATGCGGACTGAACCTGCCTTTCTCATTCATTTCCAAAACATTAAGATCAGTACATACGACATATGGCGATAAAACATTCAATTTTACATGTATTTTCACAACCTCCCCCATCAGTTCCCAGTGCAGCAGAACATAGTCCAGAAGCTACAATTGCAGCAGGACCTGAAGAAGATCCACCGGTATACCTATCAGGATCATGAGGATTTCTTGTAGTTCTGCACTTCAAGAAAAATGAATTGAAAGACCAACCAACATGATTTAATCTTTGAGGAAACTATGAGCAGACTAAACATTCAATAAAGTGTGTAGAAGATTTATTAAATTTGCAAATGCACTGAAATGTGAAAATTGCTAATAATTAACTTTAAAATTAAAATTATTCATGAATGCATTTGACATATTTTCTTTACCATCTTGTATTTTGTGCCTCTTATAGTATAAAGCTTTTGATTGATTTGACAGTGAGGAGAGTGAATATGATATGTCGGGAATGATTTGCTAAAAGCTGGCAGTTATTGAAAATGTAATTTTTACAAAATAAACAGAAAACGTCTATACTAATTTTGGCTTAGCTGCCATTGAATTTTTAATAAACAGATAAACATTGTACATGCATTTATTCTCCAACTCCTAAGGGAACAACAAATAACAGAACTCAAGCATTTGGCCTCTTACTTTTTCACCTAACCGACCAGAAGAATGATTGAGTTATGCTTAGATGTTGATTACATTTCAAATAACACAAGCAGAGACATTCCAAGGCTTCATCATGAATTTGCAAAGAATTAGACTAAAAGTCTCTGGACTTATCTGATTTTGCCACGGTAAAAGATCAAATTTTGATGTTAAGATGCCATCCATACTTGGGATCAAATTTTAATGTTGAGATGACATCCATACTTGAGCTAATCATAAATCATCTAAGATAAAGTCTCACCCATAATTAGGATTATTCCCTGTCGTTCCCATGCCCAATTCATGCATATTTGCCTTCCCCACAAATATGACACCACAGCTACGCAGCCTTGAAACACAAACGGCATCCTCTTTAACAGTGCGTACCTCATGCATCCATGTAGTAGCACCTATCAACACCATGAATAACATTAATATTTCTTATAATTATTCACAAGAAGAAATATTAACTTACCCTTAGATGGATGGGGGTAGCAATCTATGTCATCCTTAATGGCCACAAAAATTCCATCCAAAATAGATAACGGATTTCCTATGCAATCAGATAAAAAGTCAAAGAGGTGGGTTAGGTAATTGCATTATCAATTCCATCATATGTCGACATAATCATGCTTAAAGGATACCTGCTTCAAATCTGCGAGTAGATGCAGATGCCTGCTTCCTGACTTCCTCAGCATCAAAAGATATCAGTAGTGGTTCCTGCGGTTTCCTATTTATGATCTCCTCCATAACCAAAATGATGTTCTCTGCAACCTATATATCCGAAGCAGAATAACTTATTTGCAGTATAGTTATAAATGAATAAAATGAAAATGAAGTTCTCAACTAGTGAATGCTACTAACCATAGATGGTGTTACTTTTCCTAATCGATATGCATAAGCATAATCACGTATTTTCCAGTACCGAAATGGCAGAGAGGAATTCCCCCAGCATGCTGCAGGATCATAATATGGAAGACAATTCAAGGCCGCTTCAACTCGAACTTCAGGTCTCCCTTCTTCATCAAGAATGACAACACCAGGTTCCTTTTCTGAAATTAGGTCATAGCAATTGTTATTCATGTCATTTCTCTCTAATGTTAATATATTATAATGATTCTAAATTTCTAAGTAGCGAAAAGATTGACGAGAATCTAATTTTGATAAGGTGATTTCAGTGCAAAAAAATTATCTTCCATCAGTATACAGTTCCGTCAAGAATTATGAGGCTACATAATCAAAGAAAAATTAATATGCTTTCCTATAAAGCTCTGTGAATTAACATCAATAACAAACATGCAGAATAAGCTACCTTGAGGTGGATATTCAGGTTTGAACATGGGTTCTTCTGGTATCACAGTGTTCCGCAACAACTATTGTTACAAATAAGAAAAACATTTAGTCCATACGCTTTGAAACTGTCATGACTGCTTTACTTACCTCATAAACCATGGTCCCCTCGGTGAAACTACAAAATTTAAATCTGAAAAGCACGAACATGGAACGCCTATTTGAAGCCTAAAAAAACAAAACAAACCAACCTCATTAATCTTATTCGACTTCTTCAACATAGATATTATCGAAGGCCCAATTAGTGGTGCTTCAATCATCTGAACAAAGAACCTAAACAGGAATCCAGTCAAGTGTGGAGCTGCAAAACAAAAATAATTGCTAAAAAGTATGAACAGAATATCCAATTCATCAACTGTTCCTTCAAACCATATTATCGTTGAAATAAACCAAAAATTTAATAGAACACAAGAATCGATGACCTTGGAGACTCTCTTGTTGATATTTGACTGTGGATAAGTCAACGTGTTCCACTGGCACCTTAACACGCTTTTGCCCCATCTTCAGCCGTAGAAGCACAAGCCGAAGTAGTTGTTTCTGAAATATGATTTTGTCATTGATAAGAAATAGAAAGAAACATTCCACAAGCAACGACAACGGATAGTATAAAATTGCAATCATGTCACAGAGAGTAATCATATAAAAAACGTAATGTATGACTCGACAAGAGTTGCGAAAGAACTTGTGATTGTGAAACATGAAAACGAGCTCAGACAGACAATCGAACTAACTTCAAGTTCGCGACATTCAGTAGAAATCACTTTCCAAAATGATAGACGGAAGAGAAGTACTTCTACATAGGTGTGAAGGAGATTATCTCATTTTGTTGAAAAATACCATTGAACGTGTTTCTTGGATGTTCATAAACCTTGCCAAACACCCCCAATAACTGTAACGAAAACTAAGATATATATTCGAATTCCGATCAGACCAATTGGCACAGACGATCAAACACCACAGTTGCATCATTGACAAAAAAACAGAGAGAAACATTCCAACAAGCAACGTCAACGGAGGGTACAAAAATGACAATCACGTCACTGAGAGAGATTATTTAAAAAAAACAGCGCGAATTTTAAAAAGGAAAACGTATTTCACGACTCGGCAAGAGTTGAGAAAGAACTTGAGATTGTGAAACAAGAAAACAAGCTCAGACAAACAGAAAGCTGAACTAACTCTGAAGCCACAACTATAAATCACTTTCCAAAATTATACAAGTAGTCACAGTGACGAAAACTAAGAAATTAAAATTCTGATATAAGGACAGACTGTCACAGACGATCAGAGCACCACTGTTGCGAAGAGAAGACTAAACTGGAAGGGAACGCCTTCGTCTCTGAGAATCAGCGCTTAAGGAAGAAGAGAGACTTAGAGAGGAGAGTGAATTTGGTCAAAGAAGGCGGTTGCTACTCGCTAAGAAGCAAAGCATACGTTATTATCGAAGGCAGTGTGGGGGAAGGAGCAGCAAAGGTGATGATGCAACAGGGTAGTGCTTAACACCGTCTCTCAAACGTTCACAATTCTAATATAAAATTATTTTAAAATTTATTAATCTATCTTAAAATTCATAAAATCATTTTAAAATATGTAAAATACCTCAAAATCTGTAAACTCATTTCTTCCAACGGATTTTTCAAACACACGTAATTGACGTCACTTTATTACACAAACTCCCATTAAAATTTAAATTTGTATTGAGAGAAGTACAATACTCATCACTATTTTTTTTAGCTTTTCAAAATAATTAAAATAAAAATTAAAAAAGAGTTAAAAAACCCCATTCACAGTATATAGAAAAAAGAAGGCTAAAGTATAATTTTAGTCCTTTATATTTGTGTCAGGTTTCATTTTAATCCTTTATATTTGTGTCAGGTTTCATTTTAGTCCTTTAAGTTTAAAAAATGCACTTTCAGTCTCTCAAACTTAACGCCGTTAGTTGCTCTTAACGGAAAATGCTGACTCATCAAATTTAATCGATAATTGTGCAATAAACATTGACAAAGCATACTCACATTTTAATTATAATTTAATAAGATAATAAATTTGATATTTAAAATTGTGTAAAATAAAAAAGTATATAAAATAACAGCGTTAAATTTGATGAGTTAGCAATTTCCGTTAGAAGAGACTAACGGCGTTAAGTTTGAGGGACTAAAAGTGCACTTTTTAAACATAAATGACTAAAGTGAAACTTGACGCAAACATAAAGGACTAAAAGTATAATTTAGCCAAAAAAGAATATTATTACATTCCAAAAATATTTTTAATATAAAATAGAGAAAGGCGTTAATTAATGGAAGGATTAAAAGGTCAAGAGAAACTAATGGAATGATTAAGATATAATCCTTCCATTTCCAAAAGATATTGTTAATATAAAATAGAGAAAGGCGTTAATTAATGAAAGGATTAAAAGGTCAAGAAAAACTAAAAGGTCAAGATATCCTTCCATTTTATAATTATTGCATTTATAGAGTATCATAACATGGAATTCAATGGCCGGCCCTCACAGCCAAGGGTTCCGTTGGAAGAGACGACAATGATAAATAAATACATTAATGTAACTACCACGTGAATTGGATCTCACAAATGGAGCTTATTCGAATGCGGAGATATTTTAAATTACTTTCAATAGAAGAATACATGTTTATAAAAAATAAGTATCCAACTTTTCTTCTTCTTTGTTTTAATTCAGTTATTAATGTATCTATCATATGCTCTACAAAAGGTTTAAACTCACAGTTTTACATTGAAAAAAGTTTTACAAGATATTTGTGTTCAAAGGGTTACAAGGGTGTGCGACTTTTTTATTGGTGTTGAAATTCTTTTTCATCAAGTATGTGTATTCTTCCATTAGATGTAACCATATTCGATATACCGTTAAATATTAAATGTGGGTATTTCTCCTAATGAAAATTCAAACGTTAACTCATCACATGAACTAATTCATTCCATTTGAATCAACTTGTGATAGTTGTTGTTGGAGCTTTAGATGCATAGGTTTTACTTACACCCTACCGTAACTAAATTATGAGTTAGCTTCCATTGGTTAGGTCAAGGCAACATTTTACAATACACACTTCGTTTGAGAATCCGTTTTGTATCATTACGAATGCCTTTTGGAGGGAGGAATGTATTTTGGGGAAAATAAACATGTTTGGGAGAGATTTGGATCAAAATGCATTTTGGGGTTAAAATGCATTATAGACAGAAGAAAAAAATCATTTTATGCGAAAGACATTCCAGGTCGTAATCTTAACATTTCAAAACAAGACCTGAACATTATAAGTTGTGACTTGAAACACTCCAAGTTGTGATCTAAACACGAAAATTAAAAGTCGAGATATGAAACATTCTAACTACTTTTTATCATTTTAATTTTTTCTTAATTTTATCACACTATATAAAATAATATATATTGTATTATTTAATGAGATTCACTTTCTTTCGATCGCTTATCACCAAAAATCACTTTTACAACGTTTATCCAAACAAGTTTTCATTTTCCAAAATACATTCCGAACAAAATTCATTTTTAAAATGTATTTAAAAAAATCATTCTCTGAATGGTATCCAAATGGATCCACAATTGTTTGCACCTTTTTCCCCCCTTGATGAACAATGCTTGACGCGAACGATGTAATGTTTTTTTTTGCCGAATATTTTAATAAATTACTAGAATAATAAAAATAAAAAAATTGTTAGGAGGCATCTATAAATATTATATTCATCATTAAGATTATGTTGTAAGTGAAATGGAGAGGTGAATACAATAAACACAAGTATTGAAAAATAACCTTTTTTTCTATAGAGGTGAAAAACTTGTACTAAAAAACTCTCAGGAGGCATACAAAATATTTAAAGACAAAAAATACTATTGGGCCTAAAGAGGGCCCAAACATCTTGTCATTTCCTTGTGCCAAAAGCCCTATTTAAGGTCCAATTCTTTACAAGCTTTTCCTTTGACTTGTGGCTATTATGTGAATTTTTAGCCCCTTTTAGCCCAACTATGGGGTGTTTACTTCGGCTTTTTGGGCCTAGTCTCTGGGCTGGCCTCCCCAAAATCCATTCTTGCACTTATTGAGACAAAACTTCTCTCACATATTTACCTCGAAATCTGTGATCGTTCTCCCAACAGAATTCCCAAACATATCCTCTGTCCCACTTGGGGTATTTGCAAACATGCTTGAATTTTTCTTTTAAAAAAAAACTTGAATTTTAGCTGGAGGGTTAGATCTTAAGGGATTAGTCTCTCACAATATAATAAATAAAAGTTTGAATCCCCTTACCATATTTAATGATCAAAAGTGTCTTAAATATAATTTCCTCTGATAAGATAATCCTTGTGCTTTAGAAAAAAGAATGTTTTTGGCACAAAATGCTTGAAATTTTTTAGTGCCTTCTAGTAGAAAAACTTGCAAAAGTAGTGAGATTTATATTTGACAAAAGCCTACCTTTAATTTGTTTTAAATTTACAAAATATTTTTATTTTTATCGTTGAATTTTTATAAAACGTCTTTTTAAGCCATTTATTCCTAACTCCATTAATAGAATATTCTCCAGTACTGACATGTTAAATTTTAATTTTTAAAACTATTTCTTGTTACAAACTTTAACATTTTAAATTAACGATGTTAACGTTGAAGGATGGAAATCACACCTTATAAAAATTAAGGAATAAACTTGAAATTTTATATAAAGTTAGATGATTAAACATGTACTTTTACTTTTAAATTAAATTTTTGTATATATAATAATATATCCAATCCTTGATAGATACATTTTATCATGCGAATTATATTACAAAATGAATTGTATACTAAGGATGGGAAGTAATATTCACTGAAACTAGAATCTACCTTTATATGCATGGAGAACGAGTATTTATCGTGAGGGAAAAAAACATAGAGAGAGAGTGAGTGAGAGAGAGTATTTACATCTCTCTTTTTTTTGGGAACAAAATGTCTCTCTCTCTCAAGTTCAATATTGCGTGTGTTTGAAAAATCTGTTGGAAGAAGGGAGTTACGGCTTCTGAGTTGATTTTATAGATTTCGAGATGGTTTTTACAGATTTCTAGATAGTTTTATCTCGACTTACGTACACCATTGAGAAAAATGAGTTACCAAATAAGCACATTATCTACGTACAGTGGCGGAGCCAGGACCTCAGAGTAGTGGGGGCAACTTTTTTATTTTCAAGTAAATGACAATAAGTTTGATAGTATAGATAATTTGAGTGAGTTCAAATCTTAAATATCAGTGGGTGCATAATAAAAATCTAATAGTTATTTACATACAACAAAATTTTTTTCAGTTGGGGCATTTGCCCACCATGGTTTGTATGTGGCTCCGCCACTGTCTGCGTACTTCGTGTGTGTTTGGGAACTCGTTTGGGAGAAATAAGTTTACGAATTTTTAGATGGTTTTACGAATTTCTAAATGATTTTTATGAGTTTTAAAATAGTTTTTACAAATTTTGATATAATTTTATTTCGACTTACGTGTACTTTTAGAGGAACAAAGTTCCCAAATAAGAATATCGTCGGTGTGAATGAGACCCACCGCGCTTCCCCATCCCGATGAAGCGAAGTTTTCACATCCCACTTGGGAGAGTTGAGTTGTAATCCCAAAAACATTATCAATAGTTGTACGATTGAATCATGCCCACCAATCGCCTAATAAGGCCGACTGCTGTGAAGCAAATTCATAATCCCGTGAATTTAATGTGAAATTACACACTTATCCCCCCAATCCATTACTCTTCATACTTGGCTTACTTTCTTTTCGCGCGTGGCATATGCATCACTCTAATAGTGGGTCCGTTTGGCAAAGCGGTGGAGAAGTACTTATGGGTTTATTCACACAAGCCGAGGCAAATATGTGAAGGAGATTATCTCGTTTTACGGAAAAATACTGTTGAACGTGCTTATGGGTATAAGCACCTTGTTACCAAACAAGGCCAGTAATAGAAACAATCAGCCTATTCTCATATGTTAAATATCAACACATCTTCTAAATTTGTTATGTTTTAAGAAATTAACTTCTTTCGCAATTAAGTGTGTGTTTAAGAATCTGTTGAAAGGAATGAGTTACAGATTTAAAAATAATTTTACAAATTTTAAGATGTTTTTATCTTGATTTATGTGTACCGTTGAAAAGAAGTATTTTCGAGACATGCACTAGTTTTTTTTAAAGAAATATTCATCGTACGAGATTTTGTATAATTATTTACTTCTTTTTTTTTTAATATTGTTAGTCATACTGCGGGAGGAATAATTCACGTACCCATTATGCCAATGGAGGGTCAAACACGAAACATCATTGTTTAAAGGTTAAAGTATAGTTTTAGTCCTTTATGTTTGCGTCAGGTTTCATTTTAGTCCTTTAACTTTAAAAAGTGCACTTTCAGTCCCTTAAATTTAACGCCGTTAGTTTCTCTTAACGGAAAATGCTGACTCATCAAATTTAATCGATAACTGTGCAATAAAATGTTGACAAAACATACCCACATTTTAATTATAATTTAATAATATAATAAATTTGATATTTTAAATTGTGTAAAATAAAAAAGTATCTAAAATAACAACGTTAAGTTTGATGAGTCAGTAATTTTCGTTAGGAGAGACTAACGACGTTAAGTTTGAGGGACTAAAAGTGCACTTTTTAAATTTAAAGGACTAAAGTGAAACCTGACGTAAATATAAAGGACTAAAAATATACTTTAGCCTTGTTTAAAATAAGATGTATGGAAAATGCTTAGCATCGGCCAACACAAAATGGATTCAACCTGGCCCGTTTAAGTGGTCCGAAGTCAGATCACGAGGGCATTCACGGGTATTCACTGAGCATGTTAGTATTTTCTCTCCATTCATTTAGATCCCATCGTCCAGGTGTCAACCACATTTACTCCCATTCAATTCCTTCCAATGTATCTACTCCCTTGCGGTCCCTTGACGACTTATTTACATTACCATATACTTAGTTTTCATATAAAGAACTCTGATACACCCTTAACTTAAATCATGGCTTTAGTTTGAATATGTTATAATTTTGAAATGTTGTTAAAAAACATCTCTTAAATCTAACCACCTTTGACTAATACTCTTAGGCTATGTTTGGTTTGACGGAAGGGAAAGGAAAGGGATGGATATGAGGGGATAAGAAGGGATAGAATGGTATAAATTTACCTCGTTTGGTTTAGTTAGAGGGGAAGGAAGTGGGAGGATTTTTAATTATCTTTTGTTTGGTTCAGGAGGGGAAGGGAGGGAAGTTAATAATCAATTTACCATTTTACCCTTATATGTTGACTTATATTTATTTACTTATACAATTTATTTAAATTAGTTTCCACTTATGAAAATTAATCACTCATTCTATTTAATTAATTAAAACAATCATTAAAGTAATTCTCTCATTTAATTTATTTAAATAATTAAAAAATAGGATTTATATGTAGTTTAATTTCACAATACTTAATTTATGCTTAACTTGCCACCGTAATCCAACTTGTAATTAGCAAAACATCCGAAGAGCAGGGGAGGAAGAAAGAGTTGATTAACTGAACTGCTTCTAGAGAACAGAGGAAAAAGTTGAGAAGCCATGCATTTTAACCTACCGGGGGTATGTATGGGAATATAATAAAATTGAAGGGTAAATTGATCATACCTTTTGCTTCCCTCCAAAAACCCCCAATTTGGAGGGAATCAAAATAAGGGGAGGGGAGGGAAGGGAATGATGGGGCATATTTTGGATCCCCTCCCCTCCAAAAGTTTAAACCAAACAAAGGGAGGGATTCATTTTTTATCCCCTCCCATCCCCTTCCCCCAACCAAACAAGCCCTTAACCTCGAGACACTAGTTTATAACACTGTAAATGAAGAACTTGGTATGGTCATGTTTGGTAAAACACTTGGAAGCCATAAAAATTCGTTCAACAGCATTTTTCGTAAAAAGAGATAATCTCAATTCACATATTTATTCGATTTACGTGAAAGCACTTCTCCATCGAGTTCCCAAACGGGTCCTTGGTTGGTGTGTGTATTTACTGTGACATCCTGAAGTATTGTCCCTATTTAGCCGCCCGTAAGTACAGGATTTTACCCTCTTGAGATCTCATAATCACCCAAAAGGCGCAAAATGGATGTCAAATGTCACACCCTAACTACATATATGACATTTACTTTAGACTGGTCTAATCGATATAGGACTTAAGTGCATCCTGCCTACTGCATCTCCTTTTTCCCCTTCACCCACTTCGAGACCTTTCAAGATGGTAGTTCAGTAGCGGCGTTTGGTGTAACGTTTAGCTTGGTAAATCAATCATAGTGGTTTTTAAACTTCGGTAATTAATGGTAAATCACATGGTTCGATATTAGTCAACATTCATCACACTCTTCCTTCTTTTCGTACACAAGCACGTCGCTCTCTTATCCTCTTATTACTAACTCTCACTCTCTCAATCAATACCTGTGGGTCCCCTCCCCTCCCCTCCCCTCCCCCTTCCCTCACACCTTCCTCCTAACCAAAAATAAAAAATAAAAGTGCAGCTATTTCTATTGGCCATCGGGCAGCGCTTTCCTCACCCGTGGCATCACTCTGTTTCCCAATATGGGCCACGTGTCCCCCAACGGCACCCGCGCGCATAAGCCCCACCTTCTGCAAGTTGCAATTCACGTTCCCTCCACTCCAAGCTGGTTTCATGGAAGCTCCTGTGCATCCCGAAAATATCGTACTTGATAATGTTTCTAAAATAATATTAAAAAATTATTGCCCCATTTCAGAAGTAATCTCTAAAACATATTTTTTAAAAATTGTTTTCTTAAAAAAATTTAGTTTAATCTTTTTCAATTTTAAATCCTAGTGGGTTCCACTTTTTTTTTCCAATTCAGCCATTGTTATTGAAAATTTGTGGACATTTCACTGAATCCCAGTAATGTAATTACAAATTACCACTTCCAATCATAAAAAACTAAAAATAGATTTCGTTGGTATCCTTTTTCACTGCAAACAAATGATATGCTATGTTTGCGGTCAGAGGTACTACGTACTTTCGTTATTCAATGCTTTCTTCAAATTGAAATATACAATTTCAATTCAGCTTGCGTTAAATATTTTCAATCATCAGACATCACGAACAAAAAAAAAATAATGACCCTGCTACTCAAATAGTCAAATCTAACACAATAATATTATATATTATTTATGTGTTAAAAAAGAATTTAAAATTTACATATGTAATTTAAAAATATAGAAAGAAATTAAATTCTAATGATACGTATGTACTATTTATCAGGGAAAATGGATGAAAATTTTGAATTTAAAAATTTGATTAATGAGAGAATTTGACCTCATTTTATACATAAAAGGTGATAGGCTAGGGCCCGTTTGGCAAACTGCCATAAGCCACTTATAAGTGCTTATTCACACAAGCCGAGACAAATATGTGAAGGAGATTGTCTCGTTTTGAGGAAAAGTACTGTTGAACGTGCTTATGAAAATAAGTCACTGCTTGCCAAACATGGCCTATATTTCATATACAAAAAGTATACCAGCATTTTAAGGCTGTTTGGATTTATTTTTTAAATAATTTTACATAATTTAAAATAAATACGTAAGAAAAGTTGCCTCATTTTTTAATTTATCATGTTAAGGTGGTCATTTATATAAAATACTAAAATATTTAGTTCTCACCTCTCACTCACAGTTTTGAAAAAAAAAAAAAAAAATCTCGCTTCTCAGCAGTGCCTATAGACAGGAACTGTCTTTGATATAAAAGAAATATAAATAAGAAAAAAAAAATCTACAGCAGTGCCC
>JANTPZ010097880.1:0-11072 GCA_025593235.1 Vachellia pachyceras
CACTTTTTTAACTAAAACTCGTAGGAGGTGTCCAATGCTGAGTCCTTATGAGCTAAAAGAAGAAATCGAGCTTTAAAAGTGATCGGAATCAATATAAAAAGAATCGTTTTGACCGGTAAGTAGGCGGCATTTCTTGACGAAGAAGGTAGAGGAAGCGAAGCGTGGACCGGATAAAAAGTCGCTCGGAGAAAAATGGGAGTTGAATTGTGAATGGATGTTTAAATAAATGAAGAGGTGTCCCGGGAAATTGATCGGGTTTTAGGTTTTTGGGTGATGATTCGGATTGGCTCGGTTAAGTGGTTGACTTCCCAATGTCTTGTAATGGCGAGCCAACCAGAAGCACCGAGTGCATGCGGATTGGCGCTCTTTTGTACAGCAAGGTCATGGCCTTTTATGAGATCGAGAAAATTAATGGTGGAACCTGCAATCTTTATTCCAGAGTTTCTGTCCTCACAGACATGGTTTCATGGTGATGGGATTTATGGGCTTGCAATCTTTATTCCAATCAACATTATCGTCACATCTAGTTAGGTGAAGGAGGATTGCAGATATGCCATGGACTGAAGATTTTTTTTATTTTCGGCAATGAAGGCATCAAATATGGGAATTTGAACAATAACCAACTTGGTTAAGTATAGGTTTAGAAACAGGGTAGAGAAGTACTTCTACGTAAGTTGAGGCAGATATATAAAATAGATTATCTCATTTTACCAAAAAACACTGTTAAACGTGCTTTTGGGCTCCACAAACGCTGAACCAAACGAGCCTAAATTTTGTTGTATAAGATGATGGGCTTGAAGAATCTGAACAAATTTTCCGATAGGAACTTTTCAGAAGGGCATTTTTTTTTGATAAAATAGGAAGTCAAGAAAGGAAATACAGAAGACAAAACACGCTACGTAATTCCAGCAAATCCTAGCATGCTAATTGCCAAACCACCAGGGAAGAGTTGAAGCCCGAAAGGCAGCGACAGAGCGTGTTTGGCAAAGAAATCCGCAAGAATGTTTTCATCTATTCTCACGAGCTGCAGTTGAGTTTGCCATTCCCAATCCATGACATCCTTAATTTCAGAGATAAGCCTCCACTCCTCATGTCAATCAACATCGGCACTATTAATATTCAAGATCACCTCAGAATCATCACACATAATCTTCATTTTCTTCCAGCCCTTCTCCCAAGCTCTTTTTAAGCCCATGCAGCATCCCCACAGCTCGGTCGTAAGTTCATTCCCGTCATACATCTTGAAGCTAAAAGCCTCCTCTACCTGCTTCTCCTCACTAAGCAGAATACCCCCACATCCAACCGCTCCATTATGAGAAAGCTCCGTCTACATATACAATTATCCACCCTTCTTCTAAGCTCCTCTCAGTGTCATTTCTATTGACTTGAATAGCAGCATTACTAACCTTTCCGAACAAAGAATTGGATTTACTTATACAAGCATGAATAGATCTTGCTTCTGCGATGCAACTAGTAGTATTTTGGTGGATATTATCATGAATTCTCATGTTTCGTCTCTTCCAGATCAACCAACAGAGAATGCCAAAAATTTCTCTCCACCTAACATCATCATTTTGTCATCGTCTACAAATATTCATGTCTATCCATTCACGTAAGCTTGCTTCAAAGAACTTCTGGTGTTTGCCATAATGAACAGTGTTGCACCATATTTGAAGTCAGGACACAGATCACAGCTACCATCTCGATGAAGGCCCCTTCGCTGTTTAGCCTCATTTGTCAACAAACGTTCTTGCAGAATTAACCACATGTGAGTTTTGCTTCTCTGAGGTATATTCAACTTCCAAAGCTTGCCCCATATAGGATCCCTCATGGCCGCTTGTGCACTTAGACTACTGTAAGAAGAAGAAATAGTGAACTGACCATGCCTTTCCGGTTTCCATCTCACAAGAGGCTCACCCTGACGTTGAATAATTTCCCGTAGCCATTTTTTCCCAAGTGACCTTAATACCACACCAGACCCTTAACCCAGATTTCTTCATATCAATCTTGGGTAGGAGATCATTACCACATCCATATTTTTCTCAAACCACCTGTACCCAAAGAGATTCGCGATTGGTTACAAGTCTCCATCCTATCTTCATAAGTAAAGCTTGGTTTTGGTGACGAGTTTGGCGCAAGCCCAACCCCCCAGTCTCCTTACTTTTGCAAACATTATCCCAAGCAACTAAATGAACCCTTTTCTTCTCATTAGTAGACCCCCACAAGAAACTACGAGCATCTTTGTTAATTTCCTCACAGCACTAGACCGGAAGAGGCGTGGTTTGCATCACATTATTGGGCATGGTAGAGATGACAAATTTAACAACAGTGTTCCTTCCCGCAAAGGATAAAAAATTAATCTTCCAACTACTTAACCTTGATTAAATCCTGTCAATAACAAACTGATAAGTGTCTTTGGTTACACGATGATGATGAAGGGGGACTCCCAAGTATTTACCAAGATCATCAGTTCACCTTAATCCCAAGGTTTCACTAAGTTGGGTCCTCACATTGTGATTTACATTTTTGAAGAAGAAAATTCTAGTTTTTTCCAAACAACTCGTTGACCAGAAGCAACACAATTTTTGGATACATTGATAAAATATTTCAACTTGATTTAATTTCACTTCCAGAAACACTATCAAATCATTTGCAAAAAATAAATAAGAGATAGGAGGACCATTTTTATTAAGTTGAATGGGTCTCCAGCTTCTTTTATCCACCATTTCCTAAATAAGATGAGCAAGTTTTTCCATACATATCACAAACAGATAAGGAGAAACAGGATCACCTTGTCGAACCCCTCTAGAAGGATGAAAAGCATCAGCTTTAATGCCATTTCAAAGAATTTGCATAGTAGGAGAAGTAATGCATGCTTCTACCACTTTGACTATTTGAGTAGGCAACTTGAGATCATTTAAGCAGTTAATAACAAAGTCCCAACTAACTCTGTCATATGCCTTTTCCAAATATATTTTTATTGCCATGAACCCTTTTTTCCCTGACATATTCCTCATTGAGGGAATCACTTCCTGTGCCACAATAATTATCTGAACTTAGCCTTCCTGGTACGAAACCACATTGGTTAGGAGCTATGATTGACGGAAGCACTTCTTTGATACGATTAGCAATCACCTTAGTAATAACTTTATAAATGACATTACATAAACTGATGGGCCGAAAATCTCTTATAGTCTCAGGATAATCCTTCTTCGGGATTAAAATAATGAAGGTTTGATTAACTGTCGTAATGCTTTCAGGATGCCAAAAAGCTTCTTGAACAAATTTTACCACAGACGGACCCACATGTTCCCATTGACTTTGGAAAAAAAGAACACTAAATCCATCTAGACCTGGAGATTTCAAAGCACCCATTGAATGACTAGCTTGAAAAATCTCTTCCTCAGAGACGTCCTTATCAATCCTTTGCAACTGTTCCTCTTCAATATCTAGAAGAGTGATCTTGCAGTCATTCAAAACTCCACTTGCACCCTCTTCCATAAACAACTTCTTAAAGAACGATGTGGCTAAATTTTTAATATCTTTTGCTTCATATAACCACTCATCATTCTCTCCCTTTAGCGCCTCAATTTTATTATATTTTCTTCTAGCATTGGCTCTCATCTGGAAATACCTGGTATTCTTATCTCCCAACATCCACCATTCACACTTAGCTTTTTGAGCCCACATGACAACTTCTTCAAGAATAATTTGAGTATTCTTATCTCCCAACATCCACTTTTAGAAGGGCATTTTGATTATAAGGGTATTCTAATGTTTTTAAATAAAAATAATGTCAAATTCCATAAACATGCCTAACGCACTACTAATTTGCTCTAAAGTGTTTTAATACGCAATAATGAAAACTTCATAGAGTGTGTTTGGAAATCTGTTGAGAAATGGGGTTTACGGATTTTGAGATGGTTTTGTCTTGACTTATGTGCACCGTTGAGAAGGAGTTCTTCCCAAGCATGCATATAATAAACATGGAAAAATATTTTAGTGGTAAATTTGTGCCTTGGCTCAGAATCTGTGATGCTCTTGTTCCCCCTTTCAGATAATTTTTAAAAAAAATTAATTTATCTACCTATAAATAAATTATGAAATGATGGATGTAAATAAATATTTTTCCAACTATAAACATATGCCAAGGAGAGCCATTTCTAAAGCCCTAGAATTCTTCCATAGCATTGGTAGACAGTAGATGTAGGTTTTGGAGTCACGTTGGCAATCCGTGTCCCTTATCAAAGACGATCTCAACCGCTTAAATCCAATCCACATCAATGGCTACCATCACACGCTCTTGGAGAAAAAAACGGAAACCCACCAACACATCGACACCGCCACGTCATCGATCCGCGCATACCAGGATGCCACCCCTCGAAACAATGGCACCCGTCGATGCATCCAGCATTATCAACGGCCAAGATCATCTTTCAATCTGCTCGCACAAATTTCGATTTCAAAAACCCTCTTGTATATAAACATTCCTCCGTTTCCCGCTATTTCCATCACCGTCAAACGAGTAAACGGTCTGTGCTCTTTGAAATCTTCATTCCTTCTCTAGATTATAGGTTTCTATTACGATCCTCTTTCCAACCTGCGATAATGGCTCGTACCAAGCAAACCGCTCGCAAATCCACCGGTGGAAAGGCTCCTAGGAAGCAACTGGCAACTAAGGCTGCTAGGAAGTCCGCTCCGGCTACCGGAGGCGTGAAGAAGCCCCATCGTTTCAGACCGGGAACGGTGGCTCTTCGTGAGATCAGGAAGTACCAGAAGAGCACTGAGCTTTTGATCAGGAAGCTTCCTTTCCAGCGTCTGGTTCGTGAGATTGCTCAAGATTTCAAGACCGATCTTCGATTCCAGAGCTCTGCCGTTGCTGCTCTTCAGGAAGCTGCTGAAGCTTACTTGGTTGGTCTCTTTGAGGATACCAACCTGTGCGCAATTCATGCCAAGAGGGTTACAATCATGCCCAAGGACATCCAGCTTGCTAGGCGTATTAGGGGCGAGCGTGCTTAAGTTTGTAGCTTGGCTTGTATAGCAGTGCAGTTAGGTTTCATTATCATCTCTTCTGTAGTTTTCCACACCTGGATGTTTGCAAGCGCTGATGTATTATCTTAATGGAGTTATGGAATTTGTTCTTCAAAGCATTCTTCAGATTTAAATCTATTCCCTAATTATTATGTTTCACTTGTTATGAACTGGGTATATTCCGAAAGATATGGATCTACTAATCTGTAAATCTAATAGCGCAATTCAATTTTGTTGTGGAACATTTCTGCAACTTGGGGGTTTGGCGTTGATTTGATTAATATAAGGTATCAAAAGAATGACTCGATTATTAATGCGTATGCAACTTCAGGAGGAATCGTTTATTTCAGGATCATCCTTATAGGGGGTTTTTTGGGTGTGTCTGGGCAAGTTTTGTGGCATACGAAACTCCTTCTGGATGTGTAGAAAAAAATAATTCACGAGTCCTTCAACTTTTAGTTCACTTGTAACTTAATTCTTTTACTATGATTCTAGATTTATGCGTGTAACCTTCGTAGAGATAAATGAACAACTACGGCACCCAAAAAACAAACATTTAAGTTATTATTTTTAAAGTCAGTGAACCGTTTGATTGGTGAACTTTTAAGCGCCCATCCATTCCTTCTAAACTTTTAGTTTCTTTTGCAAGCAGTAATATTCATCAGAGAAGAGAGGGACCTGGGCCTGCAAAAATGGCTATCAACAAAGGCAAGGTAGAGGCGGTGTTATTTCAAGCTCAGGCCCATCTATATAAACACGTTCAATTTCTTAGGCTCCATATGTCTAAAGAGTGCTTTACAGCTCAACATACCAGACATAATCCACAGCCATGGCCGACCCATCACCCTCCCTGAACTGCTCTCGGCTCTCCATATGGACGCTGCTCAATCTTCTTATGTCTAAAGGCTCATGCGATTACTGATTCACTCTGGCCTCTATTCAACTACCACAGTCCCTAACGATGGTGGGGAAGAAGAGGCTATGATCTCACACCATCTCCCAGGCTTCTCCTAAAAGACAATGTCCCAAGCTTATCTGCTTTCGTTCAGGCAATGTTTCATCCTGCTGTAGTGCATTCATCAGAATATTTGGGAGACTGGTTTAGCAGTGATGACCCCACCCCCTGTCACACTGCACATGGGATGGGGTTTTGGGACTATCTCAGCCAAAACGAGGAGTTTAACATACTCTTCAATGAAGCTATAATTAGTGATTCAAGTATGATGAACTTGGTAATTAAAGATTGCAAATCAGTTTTTGAGGGATTCAATTCTTTGGTTGATGTTGGAGGCGGAAAAGGAGCTGTGTCTAAGGCTTTGTTTGGTTGGGGGGAAGGGAATGGAAGGGAATGGAAAATGAGCCCTTCCTCCTGTTTGGTATGAAAATTTGGAGGGATGGGAGGTAAAATTTGACTCTCTAATCCCTCCCTTCCCCTCATTTTGGATCCCTCCAAAATGGGGTTTTTTTGGAGGGATCCAAAATATTGTAACCAAAATACCCTCAGTCATTTTTGGAAATACCATGGATGCCCTGGGGTTACGCCGCCGCTCCCATAACGTCCACCTCAGCCTCACCCCTCCCCCACCGCCACCTCCATCTCCACCGCCACAGCCATTGCTCCTCCTCCTTCTCCCTGTCCATCGACGTGGACGACCACCATCGTGAATAAGCTGCTCGCCACCATCGATGTCCACGAGATTGTCACCCCTTGTGTTCATTTGTGCCGCCTGCATCGATGAACTGGATGGCGATGGTGGCGAGCACAAATGAACGACCACCATTGATGTGGACGACCACCATCGAGAGCGTCCGCTGTTGTGTGAAATTGTGCCAGGGGTGAGCAGCACTGATCTTCTTGAAAAGGATGAAAGAATCCTCTCATTCAAACGAGGGACTGGTCGGTTTTATCAAATCTGAAAAGGCTTCATTCACCAAAAAAAATCTGAAAAAGCAAGTGCCAAACTTTTGCATCGAGAGCGTCCACTGCTCGCGTCTGTGGAGGCTTCTTGCTGATTCTTCGTCTTTATCAATTTCGTATAAAAAGTTGCTGTTGTGTTGGTGTGTGAGGGTGGGGTATAATGGTAAATTAATTATTACCTCCCATTCCTTCCTCTCTTAAACCAAACACAAAACATATTCCTTTTCCTCCCCTTTAGTTAAACCAAATAAAGTAATTTTATACCCTTCCATCCCTTCCCATCCCCTTCTATCCATCCCCTCCATTTCCTCTCCTTCAAACCAAACATAGCCTAAGATCATTTCCGAGTCGTTGCCTGATCTGCAGTGCACTGTGCTAGATCTTCCACATGTTGAAAACCTACAAGACAGCAGAAATTTGAAGTTCATTGGAGGAGACACGTTTCAATCTATTCCTACAGCAGATGCCATTCTTCTCAAGGTATGCAGATTTCATAAACAAGTTCACAGTTTTTCTTTTTTTGGTACAACAGCAAGTTCACAATTGACTTTTCAATTTTAAGATTCTATGGTTTGTATAGCAGTGATCAGTATTAGGGTATAAAGGGCCAACGTATTTGGGCCTTGCCCCAGATATGATATGTAACTGTGCAACTAGAGAGAGACTTACTTCTGTTGCCAAATAACTGTTCCTATATGTTGTATCAAAAAAAAAAAACAAAAGAAACTGTTGCTATATGACTAGTGACCAGTTGCACTTGAGCTCCGATAGTGAAATAAACAAGAGTTCTTTCATAATTCTAGTATATTCTTTAATATTCATGCATGGTATTAGAGCACTATATGAATTATTAGCTAAGTAGAAAATTTTGCAGTTGGTTTTACATGCATATAGTGATGAAGACTGCGTGAAGGTGCTGAAGAAATGCAGCGAAGCTATTGCATGCAAAGGAAAAGAAGGGAAAGTGATTATAATAGACATAGTGATCAATGAGAAGAAAGATGAACACGACCTGAAAGATGCTAAGCTCTTCTTCGATGTATTGTTGATGGCAGTGGTGACCGGAAAAGAGAGAGAAGAACAGGAATGGGAGAAACTGTTCCTGGAAGCTGGGTTCAGTCACTATAAGATAGCACCTGGTTTTGGTGTAAGGTCCCTGATTGAAGTTGATCCTTGAAATCCCTCCCCAAGTCCCTATAATGTGATATCTCCCCAATCGGTATGTTAGCCTCATATCTGGGAAAGTACATCGTATGAATTATAGTCTAATCATAAGATTCGTGCTTCAATTTTATAAGATATAGGCATGTAGGATCGTTTACTTCCTGCAATTATTGTCAAAGTAAAAATGTTAATTGAATGTTATATTTAATTTAGTAATCCTGTGTGTCACAAATATCATTTTAAAGACTTGAAGTCGACTGAGTGTTTGGAGTAGGATTAGCTTATTTTAAATAATTTTAGGAAGTTACATATAAGTGGATGAAAAAGGTTTTATCTCATGTGAAATTACTTTTTTAAGTGCTTTTGGGATTTCTTAAATAAGCACCCAGAAATACTTTTTATTAAAATTTTTAATTAAATGCATCGGTTTTTAATATTAACATAGTTGTATACTTTCTAGAGATAATTGTATAATTTTTAATTAAATTATATTTTCATTAGGTCTTGACTAATAAAATTATATAATTATCATCTCAAGTAAAAACATAATAAAAATATTAAAAAAATGTGTACAACTATAGAACATGTATCTTTTACAAACCATATATCCATATAAAATCCATTAAAAACACTTTTTATATACACAAGTATCTTCTCATTAAAAGATTACCTTATTCGAGGTATTATTGGCATCAGACGTGGACGCCTCTCTAAATGTAAATTCAAACCTTAATTTATTTTATTATAAATGACTAATTCATGGTATTTATTTTTCTTTGAGTATGTTTCCATAATAATGAGTTGAAACATTTTTATTTGATTATAAACGATGTAACATGAGGATGAGAGGTGAGTTGCACACATGACCCGACAACAGTGACGTACTCAGGATCCTAACTTAGGAGGTGCAAACTATTTTTTGAGAAGATAAGTGAACTTATTCTTAATATCTTTTGAGAAAAATGTGAGTATAAATTTAGTGGATTCAAAATTAACAAATAAGTGGATGCAAAATAAATCATACGGTACTAATATATACCTAATTTTCTGAAAGTAAGGGGGTACGACTGAATCTACCGGAAACCATATAGGTCCATCCCTACCCGGCAATGCCACACGTGTGGGCTCCTCCCATTGGTGACCTCTTGGAATGAGCGAATGATTGACTTCGCACTTGATGTAAGGCAAAACGCCGAGAAATTGTATAAACGACTGACTTCAATACTATTCATTCATGCTGGCTCATCATATGCTGCCGACCACGTTTTTATCGTCGTGCTTTTGACCCGCATCTAGCTAAATAGAGGAATTTGCATTGATGACTTGAGATTACAGACAAAATTCAACACGTGATCTGTTATGATACCTAAACAAAAAACTTCTTCAACTACCTTAAGAAAGACACCATGGACTTGTTATCCCCCCCCCCACAAAAACAACTATAATATTGACCGAACGAGGTAATATAATTACATAAAATTCCTATAACAGGAAAGAACATGTAATGATAAATTTTAATGTAGAAAATAACAATAGCCCTGGTCTCAAGTTGTGAAATTTTTCGGGTGATTATGTCGGTTCTGTCGTGTATGTTTTGGTTGACCAGTCCAAATTCTCCGAATTGATTCATTCAAGCCTTCCTCCCACCCCCATCGATAGTTGTTTCTTGGAAGAAAAAATAAAAGAATCTTTTTGGAATTTCTTAAACATGTCTATCTGTGTTTTTAATTTTAGCCTTCCCCCCACAAGATATTGAAAGTGATAAGCCTATAACTTGAACTCAAGTTGATCCCTTTATGCAAAAGCAATTCCTCAGCTCATCGTTCCCAAATATTGTAGCTGTACTGTCCAACAATGCCACGAGTTTTGAATATATTATGTGCCCGTTGGAAATGTGGTAGAGAGGTAATTTTACATAAGTCGAGATAAACATGTGAAGGAGATTATCTCGTTTTACCGAAAAAAATACGGTTGAACGTGCGTTTGGCTTTTACAACCAAACTTACCAAGGGAAAGAACATCAAGTTGCATTCGGTTGCCAAATCACCCAAGTCTCAACAGCACGTCAAGCGAATAAAGCGTACAGGCGAAGAATTACGAGGATCCACATGACCGCATGTCTACTATAACTACGACTATAAACTAAAACCTTGATGAGTTGAAGATCAGATTATTGAAAACCCAAACTAATCAGAGAAATATGGGGTTCCATAAGGAGTACCTGGATTTGATTCTGGTCCCTTGTGGATTGCTCATCATGTTCGCCTACCACCTCATTTTGCTTTACAGATACCTCCACAGACCCCACACTACGACCAAGGGCTTCGAGGACTATGACAAGAGAGCTTGGGTTGAGAGAATCATGCAGGCAAGTACTTGATCCTTGATCCTTCTCCTTCGTTCCTTTGATTCAATCCAACCCCTTCACACTTTCTTGCTCGTGTAATGACGACCAGGCTGAAAAGAGAGACATACCCACAGCTCTCTCAGTCATTCAATCAAACATTACGGCTGCAACTTTCATGGCTTCTGTTTCCTTGACCATTTGCTCTCTCATAGGAGCTTGGATCTCCAATGGCTCCAACAAATTCTTCCAGAGTGATTTAATCTACGGTGACGTAAATCCTACCACCATTTCCATCAAGTAC
Organism: Vachellia pachyceras; assembly: GCA_025593235.1. Lineage (NCBI taxonomy): Eukaryota > Viridiplantae > Streptophyta > Magnoliopsida > Fabales > Fabaceae > Vachellia > Vachellia pachyceras. Next base: position 10,762 of record JANTPZ010097880.1, read on the forward strand.
ATATGCCTGCTCATCTGCTTCCTCCTCGCTTTCTCGTTCTTCGTTCAATCAATAAGGCACTTCGTTCACGCGACGTATCTGATAAGCACGCCGGATAGTTCCATACCAGTGAGCAGCGTGGAGATTGCAGTGATAAGGGGAGACCACTTCTGGTTACTTGGTCTTCGAGCGATTTATTTTGCTCTCGATCAGCTGCTCTGGTTTTTCGGGCCGATTCCCATGTTCGTTTCTTCGGTGGTTATGGTGATGGTACTCCATGGTCTGGACTCTAATTCCAGGCCATTGCATAATACATGTGCTCGAGGAAGCCA
>JANTPZ010097883.1:0-13287 GCA_025593235.1 Vachellia pachyceras
CAAATGGTCCCAAGTTTTAAAATATTTATCAAATGGTCCCAGAGGTGTTGTCAATACAGCACATGGTGTTGTCAATGCAGCGCATGGTGTTGTCACGTAACAACCATTGATAACACCATGAGCTAAATTGACAACACCTCTGGGACCATTTGATAAATATTTTAAAACTTGGGACCATTTGATAAATAAGTCCCTTATGTGGGACTCAACAGTAAATTTCCCTAAATATTTTTCCTCATAACATCCCTAATTAATGTTCCATTTTCTTAGTCAATTGAAACGATTAATGGTGAATTAACTGTCGGGGTATTTTTAGAAAAGGATGAAAATTTTCTGATAACATATTTTTTCAATTTTATGATTTCCTTATAAAAGGCAAAATGATATTAATAGGATGGTAGTTACAGACGTTAGCAATTATAGTTAAAAAGAAAGCCATTACATAACTGGTTAAAAATATCTAACGACACTACACTAAAAGAGACAAAGTTATGCCCTTTTTTTTCTGTACATGGAAGTGATTTTGATCGTGGAATTGGAATTGGAACTGGAAGTAGGTTTTAAAATCTGTTTGATAAGATGGAAGATGTGAGATATAATTTTTAATTAAAATATATATATCTAGTGTGAAACTATCAAAATGCCCTCTACCCAAAAAAATCCATCATAGGGAACAATGGAGCCGGAGAAAAATCCATCGACTTCAACAGAGATGCCTTCGACAAATATGCTTCATCCTCCTCACCCTCACCCTCGACAGAGCCGGAGACGTGAACGCCAGATTTGCTTCGTCCTCCTTCATCCTTGCCGCTGTCGCCATCGAGAAGGAATGAGAAGAACAGGAACAAAAGCCATAATCGTGACCTCCTTCATCCTTGCCGTTGTCGCCATCGAGAAGCAATGGAGAAGAACAGGAACAGAAGCCAGAATTGTGACCTCCTTCATCCTTGCCGCTGTCGTCGACGCCATACTCGCCGTTGTCGCCGTTGCCATACTAACCGATGTCACAGTGCCGTCATCGTCCCAGGAGCTTTGGGTCGGGAGATGAGAGAGAAGGGATGGGTAAAGTTGTAAATTGATAAAATGTAGTAGGGTATAATGGAAACAAAACTCACTTCTATGGAACTCAAACCAGTTTCATGGGGTAGAGTATGGAACCCAGTTCTAACCTTTTGTTGGAAATGTGAATTCCATGTAACTGGGTTCTATCATAACAAACAACCCATTTTTCAGTTCTCAGTCTAATTCCAATTCCAGATGTTCAATTCCTATGTACCAAACGCAGCGTAAAAGACTTCAGAAAGGATATGAAGTCTTCGTCGATTATGCTGAAGCTTGTAGTCGAGGTAGTGTCAACTGAAAGGGGCTTCCTGTGGAGTCGAGCAATGTTCAGATTGTTCAAGTCCACTTGTAGGAGTCTTGAGTTGATGATCCATCTTAGAAAAACTCTAGAGCAGAACCACCAAAGATTCGACCCTTTTACCAAATATTTCTCCCATATGAATGATTGTAAAGGCATGTCATATAAGCAAATGAAAGCTTCGCCATATTTGATAATTCCACTTTTGGATTTCCTTATGATTATGCTCCAATGTTTCCTTGTATCTCGGGTTAGAATAGAGAGCGAGCTATCCTGGAGTGGTAGTTTCCTTTCCAGATCTTCAAAAGAAGACCAGTTAGCTAATGAAAGGAATGAGCGGATTTCTTTTATCACCAACAGAGGTTGATCTACATTACCTTCATGGATAACTTTATTACGCTTCATCCAGAGGAAATTCAATAGAACAATAATTCCTTCAAGCATTTCATCATGTCCATCCGAGTTGAGTTGGATGAAAGTATCAATTAGCCAAGATCTAGAGGTGGAGAGTTTATGAAGGGGAGGTTTAATTGACAAACATCCAAACCATATAGATTGAGAGAAAGGGTATGGGAATAAGATATGTTCTAGTGTTTCATCATACACACAACCAAATAGATATTGAACTTACAGGTTTAAGTACTGATGGTCCTTGAGGATGTCAATTGCAGGAAGGGCCTTATTAAACAGCTTACAGATAAACACTAACCATTTTGTAAGGCAATTTCATTGACCGTATCACTTTCCAGATAGGGTCAATGACAGCAAAGATGTTCAACTCTTAAGTTAGCAGTTTTTTGAATCCTTTTTTAACACAGTAATTGTCTGACGAAGGATGTCCAGACCAGATGATTGTATTTGTTCTATTTGATATGGAGACAGGAGTAGAGAGGATCTCTCATGCTACATTCGAGGGGTACAAGAAATGAACTAAAGCGTATTTCCAACCTATTTTAAGTAAATGAGTCCTTATATTTACAGCAGAGGAAGTATTATTCTGGAAAACCAATTATTGCACGGAAGATTAGAGAGTGAATTTCTAGTCTTTTTTCTTTATTATAGAAGTTCTAGTAGTTTTTTCTAAAAACACATCTATTCTTCTGATGGAAACAATTATGTTCAAAGTATTGCCGAGCACTAAATATGAACACTTCTCTTTACCGAGATTCGAACCTTGGTTAGCCGTCACATTGTTAGAAATTAACCCGTTCCACTTAATCTAACAACCGTTAGTGAATTTTTAGTCTTTTTTAACTAAAACATGAGTATACTCTTAAATACAGATATATCTCTCAATAGAAATTAATATATCGGTCATGGGCGGACCCATGTTATACCGAGCGGGTGCAGCCGCACCCCCTGACTTCCGGAAAATTAGGTATATATTAGTACTATGTGACTTATTTTACACCTACTCATTTACTAATTTTGAACCCACTAAATTTTTTCTCAAATTCTTCTCAAAACATATTAAGAATAAATCCCACTTATATTAAACTTATTATTAAAAAAATAGTTTACACTCCTGAATCTGGATCCTGAGTCCGCCATTGATATCGGTTGATTGTGTTGTGAGGGACTAACCCTTCAGCCGAACTCAACCTGATTGGTGAATTTCTAATCATTTTATTTTTTTTTTTTGGTGAAATTTCTAATCATTTTAGTTGAATAAAGTAGGTGTAATATTTAACACATAGGCCATTCATAGGATAAAGAAGCCTACCCACTAAGATTTGACTGGTGCGAGTGCGTGACTCTGGAACCTGGGCTCCGACTGTCCAAAGTGCCCGATTGCAATTAATAGCTCTGTTTGGTAAGTCAATTGACACAACGAGTTCGCTTACTAAGACACTTTTTCTATCACATAAACTACCTTGAAATCTGTGTCCATTTTCCCAACGAACTATCCAAACGGAGTCAATCATGCTCCCTCCGACTAGGAAAGGAGTTTCATGCTCAATTTTATAAGCAACAGGAAAAAACTACATCCAACACTTTAAAATCTTATTTTAGTAATATTTAATATTATAAAATAATTTTTAGTGCATCAAACATCTTAACATATTTTTGTCAGCAACATTCGGTATCTTAAAGATATTTTTAGCGACACTCAGTATCTTGAATTTAATTTGTTTATTACTACTGAGAAAATACTTTAAATGAAAAATTGTACAAAAGATTGTTTTATCATCCTGAGTGCTCATAAAATTAATATTGCTTCAAGATATTGGATGTATCAAAAATCATTTCAAGATTTTTTTTTTCCGTTAAACACAGTATTCATATATTCACATGAATGAAAACAATCTTTAATATTCATATTTTTTACATTAAGAGAGACACGCAAGCATTAGCCGCCCAAGCCTACATCATTGTGAAAATTTTGAAAATCCATGAATGAAAAAAGGTTCCACATGCTCCGAAGTAATATTTAATATCAACAAGTCGACCGTCATCTCCTTAGCTTCTCTTATCAAAGTATATGCAATCATTTAAATCCATGGTTACACTTTTTTTCCTAATTATATTTTGTATGTAGCATATAAAATTATACTACATTTAATAAAATGCGTGGAATCTATATTTAATGATAAATATTTTAGAATTAAGCATTATTAAAAGTGTTATATTTTAACGTTGTTATTTAAATGTTACTATTTTAATATGATCGGTTTAATTTCAGGTTGAACCTGACCCAACTTATTGACTATTGACCCCTGTCTCGACCGGTTCAATGTCCGATCCAATTTTTTAACCTTACTTGAGAGAGATGACATATAATTAAGATAATTTTTTCCCTATAATCGAATTAAAGTATGTCTCCTCAGTGACAGTAAGCATAGAGCTTTAGACGAATCGCATGAATATAATCTTTCGCAAAACTTTGTGTGTACGCATTAATTCATTTGTTTGTCTTCAGTTGCATATTAATTTTAGATTAGTAAACATATTATCCGTTTAATTAATACGTTCTCAGGTATATTTTAAGTCAAAGATGATATCATTTATTCAAAAAATAAATCATATCCAAAATCAAGGCCAGATACTGATCCTCTCTACGAATAAATATCTAGATATTTTCTATAATAAATTCTTTGTTGAATTTCATAACAACGCCCTTTCAATAAAATTGATTTGACCGAGAAATGTATATAAATCGTATATATATATTGATAACGAATTAATTATGTCATGATGATGTTGATATTGATACTTTATATATTTTTTTTTTCGGCAAAAAAAAGATATTGATACTTTATATTTATCCACACATTCATGTTCCTACCATTTTTTTTAGTATTTATCGACATTTTAAGGGATTCTAAAATTTCATGGGTGGACATGTTTGTCACATGATTTAATAAGGATTGTAGTTACATCAACTTCACTATATTAATTATATCAAATTCTACAATCATACATTATCTATATACATATGTCATATATTTAAATGTAAGTTTGTACTTTAACTAATAACATTTTAAAAATAGGACATAGTAACATATGTGATTGGAGAATTTAACATAATAAATATAAAAAATTTAAAATAAATATTTTTCATTGAAATATTAAAAAATATTAAATGTTATGTAGGAACTTTCGGGTTATTATTATTTATATTTCACAAATGGCATAAGACAAGACATGTAATTACCATTGTATCATGTAAAAATAAAATTAGTTGTATTCGAGCCGACCAAATTGAATCATAAAGTTGTAATTTTCTTTTGGTGTGTGTTTGAATCGCTAAAACTACAATCCTTACCGAATTTGTTATAGGATTTATGTATTCCTAGCTGGATTAATGGATGATGGTCCCATGCTGGTACCAGAATGAGCGCGGGCTTGTTTGGGAACTCCGTTGGGAAAATGGATTTTACAGATTTTGAGGTATTTTGGGAATTTCGAGATGGTTTTACGGATTTCAATATGGTTTTTATGGATTTCAAGATGGTTTTGTCTCGGTTACGTACACTGTTGGGAAGAATGGCTTCCCAAACAAGGGCTGCATGATCTACACGTGGGCCAAATGCAACAATCAACGCGCGATCGTGAAAGTGATGGGCCCGTTTGAGAATGCAACGGAAAAGTACTTTTAATAAGTTGAGATAAATATATGAAGAAGATTATCTCGTTTTACAAAAAAACACTATTGAATTTGTGTTTGAACTTTACAAACATTAAGCCAAACAAGCACTTTATTTCTTGTTAATTCGTGGTGTAATCTATTTTTAACATTATTTACAGCTTATGAAGTAAATATATAAAAATAGTCTTATTTCGATTTGTGTGGACGTGTTTTTATAACGTTAATTTAAACATGGTCTTAATCTCTCACTTGATATCATTAATCCATTTATCTCGTTAATACAATGTTTACTTAAAAAATGCTCTTCAATGGAAAAAATTGCACCGCTCGATGAACTTTATAACCACTCTAATGCCCCGTTTGGTACAATGGAATTGATTTTGATGGATATGAAAATGGATATGGATATGGAGATGGAGGTGGATATGGAAATGAGTTTTACAAGTGCGTTTGGTATGTCATGAAAATGGAATCTATTTTTTATACAAGAAGACTAATATGCCCTTTTATATTTGAAAATAAAAAAAATCAAAAAATTCGATCTTCATCTTCGTCGAATCTCCGCTGAGTCGTCGTCTTCATCTATGTCGCTTGAGGTCGTCTTCCTCATCACTGGAGGTCGCCACCTTCGTCATGGTCGAAGATGAAGCCGCCGTGGCCAAAGATGAAGCCATCGTGGTCGCAATTGCAGGAGTTCGTGCAGTTGTGGTGGGTCGCTGTTCTCCTTCGCCACCGTCGTCATTGCTGCTGCTGGGGTGGTCACCGTCCTGGTCTCGCCGATGGAGGTCGCTGCGATGGCTATGGTCGGGTCGACGAGGGAGGGGCAACACTGGAATTCCATGGAATTTTGGGCAATTCCATGAGATGGGTGATGGAAGCCAAAACTGCACTGTTCATGGAATTGAGCAATTCCATCAAACCAAACAGATATGAAGATGGAAATCAATTCCATTTCCATTTCCATAAGGACCAATTCCATCAAACCAAACGGGCTCTAAAGGATATGAAGAATATTTTTTTTTCAAAAACCATAATGAGTGGTAAAACTTTCCATTTTATAAAATCCCAAAATTGAATTGATCCATTCCTTCTTATGAGAGTCCATTAGGATTTAGGAGTTGTCTCAATGTTAAATACATTTTTACTTATTTTACTTTTAATTAATTGCACCATCTCTCTTCATCTTTTCTCATGCATTCTCTTTAATCATTTTCCTCACCACTAATTATTTCTCTTGCTTGCCCCTTATAAATAAAGGTCTATTTTAAAAAGTTAATTTCTTTCTTATTTATTAAATTTAAATACTTTTTAACCGATTTCTTAAATCAAGTAATTCAGTTAAAAGAATCTCATAGAAAGGATTAGAGGTGTACTTACTCCAATATACCCCCCTTTTCTTTTTGTAAGTTAACCATATGTTCTAATTTATAAGAAAGGGAGAAGATTTTTACAAATCATTTAATTAATTTTTTCACTTAAATGTATATTTATGATACCAAAAATTTTGTACACTTAAGTAAAGTGTAACGGAACCGTTAAAATCATTCCATTTTCAAAATATCATGTTTATTTTTACATAACTATAAATTTAATTTTTCCATTTTGTTTACGAGGAAGAAATTTATTACTAAAATTGTACCACAGACCTAAAAGTTATAACCATATATTTAAGGAAAACCTAGGGTAGCAAACAAGGATGATCCTACCTGCGGGTGAGGCTATCACGTTCTAAAGAGTGATTAAAATTGATTGATTAATTGATTAATTGAATGGAACTGGTCAACGGTAAATTAATCCCCAATCTACGAAATATCCAATTCACCGTTTGACCTCCCAATCACCACCCGTTGTCCACTGCACCCGTTGTTACTGTTCAATTTTACCACTAATTTAATATCGAAAAAAATATCACTGCTGATTTATTATTCCCTCTTTTCTCGTGTCTTGCTTGGAAGGAGAGAAGTACGAGGGATGAAAGAAAATTTTGAGAAGAAAACAGGGGCAAGAAATGAATTTCCCTCTCTTTGTATGGAAAGAAAAAGTGAGATGAAGAGAAAGCTTAAAAGAAAATGAGGTATGAGTCCCATCACATTTTCTCCTCAATTTTTCTCTCCACACATGGAGAAATAAGGAGAAGACTTGTTTTTTCATTATTTGCCTATATGCTCGTTTTTATTTTTTCATTTTAAAACATTAAAGTTAACATCTAATTTTTATAAAAATTCTGCCTGGGAATTTCTTTTTTAAAATGATAAATTTTAAGATATATTTTAGTAAATAATTTATTTTTTAATGGCTTACTAAACCGAGTAACCTTAAAAGATATAATATATTTTTATTTAAATTATTTTGTTTTGAAATATAATAACAAGAAAACATATTTTTAATAAATAATTTGATTTAAATTATTTAATGATATTAATATTAATGTAATTTTTATGACATATTATACTCGATATATTTTAAAGATACTTTACTTATTCAACTATTTATTTAAAAATATTTTAGTCATTCAACTATCTGCTCACTTTATTCTCTCTCTTTTCTCTCATTCATTCAAGCAGAATAAATAATAATATTTTCTCTCTACTTTTTTTATCTCATTTTCTTTTCTTTCACCTTTCTTTCAATCCAAGCGTGGTCTTAATCCTATAAGCCTCTCTCTCTCTACCCCTATTCTTTTACCGGAGAAGCTCCTCTAAGAATAATTATTTTACTATTTTTACATTTTATAAGATAAAGCCCCTTCATACATTAATACAATGCATAGAGCCTGTTTATATTAATCATAGAAATTAATTTTACGGTATATAAAGTTTTTATATCACATGAGGAGGAAGTGGTTTGTATATTGATACCGCGGGAGGGAGTGGCACTAAATTGATGGCTGTGATTTTATATTAAATACCATAAGATTTTAATCAAATGTGCCTCTCTCTTTTAACATTTTTTCCACATCATCCTCGTTGATTTTAAGGTTTTTCACTTAATGACTTCTAATAAGGACTGTTTAGTTTGAAGAATTTAGTTAATTAGTCAGAAAATGATATTAGTACAAATAATTAATATCTTAAACAGATCATAGTATCGTATATTTACATTTTATTTTATTATCATGCCCATCCTTCCCGCTTTCTCCTAATTCCCGGGTTATTGTGTTGACCAAAAAGCCCTTTTGTTCCTAACCATGGTTAGATTGAATTCCTTTATAATCATTATGTGTTGCTTTTTTAAAACAATATCTTATGATCATTGTGTTCCTAATTAATTGCTCCGACTTTAGCTCTGGGGATCGTCGTAATAATATCTCTCATCAATTCCCATTATGCCCCTTCCTCGCTGCCGCCGTTCGTCTGCCCCATTGACGGACCCCTTTTCTTTAATTTAATATATAATAATGTATAATAAATAGGGAAATTTACTGTTCAGTCTCACATAAGGGATTTATTTATCAAATGATCTCAAATTTTAAAATATTTATCAAATGGTCCTAGAGGTGTTGTCAATGCAACGCATGGTGTTGTCAAGTGTTGTCACGTGACAACACCATGTGCTACATTGACAACACCAAGCGTTGCATTGACAACTCCTCTGGACCATTTGATAAATATTTTAAAATTTGGGACCATTTGATAAATAAGTTCCTTATGTGGGACTGAACAGTTAATTTCCCTAATATATACACACAATTATTATTATTTTTATTTTTATGATTTTGACTATACTCCATACGTTGGCAAAAAAAAAAGACTATACTCCATACTTTTTTTTTTTCCGAAACTATACTCCATACTTGATGCTATCTATACTAGACATGTCACATTACGATACTGCTGTATTGGACCGTGATATTCATAAATTAATTTTCCTTTTTTTGTTTTATATATACTTATGTATTTATGTATTACAAGAGATAAGTATGAAATATTTTTCTTAAAAAAAGAGGGAAATTTACCGTCAGATCTTAAATAGAAGAATTGATGAATAAATGGTTTTAAAGATTGATAAAATTACCATCAGATCCAGCAGTAGTTAATCCGATTGTCGTTAACAACCTCACCAACCTTCAATAACAATTAAACTAGCTACTACTAGGACCTAATGATAATTTTGCCAACATTTATTATCTTTTGTTCATTAATTCTTCTTGTTTTGAGACCTGATTGTAAATTTTTCAAAAAAATATGTTGGCACTTTATATTGTTGGAAAAGGAATTCTTCCATTGAATTTTTAGTAAAATAATTATTAGACCATCCATCGCCCGTGGGTTCAACTGACAAAGGGATTGGGCTAACACTCTCACCTAAAGAGAGAGGGTTCGATCCGGGGAGTGCCACTTCGTTGCGACTCCACTCTCAACGCTTAGGGGAGGCATCACCACAGCTTAGTGAAGTTGGGTTGATCTATTTGTGTGATCAAGCTAAATTAAAGGGCTTGTTTGACTTGCTCCAATGCACGTAGGGATATGCCCAATGGATCATGGGTTAGGTGCCACGCATTTAAATCATGAGTGAGTCCAACCCCTTTCTTACAATTTTGTATAAAAAAATAATGATTAGACCAGCGTGTCATAGAATAATAATGATGATAAATTGGATCTGTTTGTAAACATCCTTATAATATATTTCTTTAAGTTAAAGCCATTTATTCTGTGATATTAATCAAAGAAATTAATAATTATAGCATAATAAGATCCAAATAAGCCTTTCATTAGTCTGTAAACCATTAACAATCTTCTTCCATGCACCGTTCGAACTCAATTGCACTAAAACCGTGGATTAATTTCAAAGATATTTTGATGTGGAATATTAACGGTGCTTAATTAATTAATTAATTAAATTCATAAACAAGGTTTATTATGTAGAATCATTTTGCTTTTACTTTTAGGGGAAGGGAAGAACTTAAGTACAGACATTGTAATTAGTTTATTTAGTGTAAACAAAGCTTGAAACTTTCAAGATAAATTAAAACGCACATCAAGCAAGCAAGAAAGCAAGGAAGCAACCAACAACTACATTAATAATAACCATAAATGAAAACCAACAAACATCAAAGACCCACCATTTTTTTATGGAATATTACAAAATTGCATCTCCTGATAATAAAAATTAGATAAATACCCCTTTTTTTCCTTTTTATGGGAAAAATTAAAAATTACGTATTGGTTTTTTAATCTCCAAACAAAATCACTCACAGCATACATACGTGCATGCATATTCTATATAAGGGTGTTTTTTAAAAACTTGTTACCATGTATGAATGAAAATATATATATATATATATAGCAAATAAGATTTTGATCTAATTAAGATAAGAACAACAGCTTTGGCAAGTCTGGACAGTAAATTAATTTCTTTAATGTTTGAAAATTTTACTTTTGAAAAGCTATAGTAGTTATGAGCATACTTTATAAACTGTCACACTTCCTCTTATTTATAAACTATGTCCAAAAAAAACACTCTAAGTAAACTATAAAAATGCATAGTTTCAAATGAACAAGTATATATAAGGTCAAAAAAAATGAACAAGTATATTATTTTTATGGCTCAATGCTATGTGAATAACTGTTTTTATCAAATCACTACTATAATAATAATGCATATATATTTTTTATTTTGTGTTATGATAAAATTAGGGGGAAATGAAATGAAAATAATTAAAATGTCACATATCATGACTTAAAATATATCGATCGCCACTTCAAATTTTCATATTTAGATCGCGACCTAAAGTGTCATAAGTCACTAGTTAGAATTTCCATGCTACGACCTGGAATGTATTTGAGGTAGAATGCGTTTTTCTCCTCCTCTCAGAATGCATTTTAACCCCCATAATGCATTTTCCTTGGAATATCTCCCAAACACTCCTCTCCCTAAAACACATTCAAGACCCGTTTGTAAACGTGATAGAGAAATACTTTTACACAAGCCGAGTCAAATTTATAAAAAAAATTATTTTTATTTTACAAAAAATACTGTTAAATATGTATTTAAATTCTATAAACTTGAGCCAAACACACACTAAATCTGCCCAAATGATGAGCAGCCGGTGAAGTTAACAAAATCTTATTTTTGTACCATTTTTTTTACGTAAATGGACAAAAAGGCACCAACGGAAGGGCAGTATAGTAAATTCAGTACTGTGTAACCTATTCTTAAAATAGTCTTTCTATTTTCCAGCACCTCTCACAGCACAAAAGAAACTTCTCTAAAACCCTCCTTCCCTCCTCATCCTCCCACATGTGCTTTTCTCTTTTCGGTGTAAGCAACCATGGCGTTCTTTAACACCCTCCTCTTCCTCACCCTCTCACTCTTCCTTCTTCTCTCTCCCTCGTCCCCACTCTCTCCCTCCTCGCCCTCCTCTTCCATTCATGAACTGCTTCGGTCAAAAGGCTTGCCGGCCGGACTCTTGCCCGATGAGGTCAAGTCGTACACGTTGTCGGAAGATGGCCGATTAGAGGTTTTTCTCCACGGGCCTTGCTTGACCAAGTACGAGAACAGAGTTTTCTTCGACAGCGTCGTGAGAGCTAATCTCACTTACGGTAGTCTCATCGGAGTTGAAGGACTGAGTCAGGAAGAGCTGTTTCTATGGCTTCCCGTTAAGGATATCATCGTCGATGACCCCAAATCTGGGCTCATACTGTTCGACATTGGGGTCGCTCACAAGCAGCTCTCTCTCTCACTCTTCGAAGATCCGCCTCACTGCAAGCCCCAAGGTATATAAATTTGGCTTCGTTGATTCTTTCACGGATCAAATTCCAGCTGGCTAGCTGGTTGCTTCTTCTGATTCTCTGGATCGGTTTTGATTCTTATGAATGAGTTTAGATCTCTGCCTCTCGATGGAATTGAGCTTTGTTTTGCTTTGGTAGATCTTTCGGGTTTGTTTTGCTTTGGTTTTTCTGAGTTTGTGGACACATCACGTGGCGCTTTGGATTTGATGATTGAAAATTTTGTCTACGAAACAGCGTTTTGAAGGGCGTTATGGCCTCTGTTCAGTAGCATTCTTGATTCTGTTTCAGAAACTAACTGCACACAAACAGTAATAGTTTATTTTATTTGCTCATGATATGTATCCTCCTCTCGCCTTCTTACCAAAATTCTTCTGTTTTTGTTTCACCCCGAAAAATATTAACAAAAATCATAGGGAACAATAAAGGTTTCTGGTTTCCTCCATGTCACCAGTTTTTTTCCAGGTACTGGCGTGTCAGAGAATTTCTGTACTTGAAACAAACATCTGATTTGGATGCAATCTTTTTAAAATTTTCACATTTACTTTTAGTGGAAAGAGTGGTATTTAAAAAGGAAGAGAGGGGTTATAAGTTCGTTAATTGCTTGATGTGGCTGTCTCTTGCACTCACCTTTATATTCTTCCAACTCTTGCCAGGCTCATATATACATATCAGAGAAAAGCCGCACAGCTTTTCATAGTGATTTTTAATCTTTTTTTCCTGAGAGATTTTTTTGGTCGTGTTTGATTGAGGCTGAGTCTGTGGGTTGTGTGCAGGTGGATTGAAGCTGAAGAAGCATGTGAGGAAAGAGAAAGGATTCGAGGCTCTGAGATAAGAACAAATAAAGAAAAAACAGAAGATGCCACCCTGTTCTCAACAGGGCTTTCCTTATTATTGTCTTTTGCTCTGTCATCATCATGTTCATATTCTATATAAATATTTATATCTTTATATTATTATATGATCTTAGCTCTGCAGTTATAGTCATATGAGTAGGTTTTGCTATGTTTTGAGGGTCTGTTTGATGAGAGATTGTAAAGAAAGAATTGGAATTGGTGGGAAGGATGAAGAACCTGGCAATCCAACTTGCTTTGTCATCACCAGAATTA
>JANTPZ010097884.1:0-14306 GCA_025593235.1 Vachellia pachyceras
ACAACCGGCTTGTTCAGAGAACACATTCCATTGTTCAGATTTTTGTTTCCTCCATTCCAAAAGTACATAACCAAGGGCTATGTCTCAGAAGATGACGCAGGAAAGAGACTTGCTCAGGTAATTATAACAGTGGGACTCAAGGGATTCTAGGTTGAATGAGTTGAAGAATATTTCTTTCTTATGGAATTGCATATACATTGTGATTTTGATATAGGTTGTGAGTGATCCGAGCCTGACAAAATCTGGTGTTTACTGGAGCTGGAATAAGGCCTCTGCTTCATTTGAAAACCAGTTATCACAAGAGGCTAGCGATCCAGAGAAGGCTCGCAGGGTGTGGGAGGTCAGTGAGAAACTTGTTGGTTTGGCTTAAGCGGGAGCCTTCAATGTGCATTTTATTTCAAAACCTTACAAAGGAGGAAAAATGAAGTCCCATAAGAGTGAAGGATATGGTCTGATAAATTGCGGTAGAATTGCTTGTGAGAGCCTAGAGCTCTTTTTGCCCTGTTGTAGAAGACTAGAAGTCTATGACTTTTGTGAATGGAAACTACTAAAAAAACGTTCGATTGTTTGGTTTGGTTTAAGTTCATGTAGCTTCTTTAGAACATCTTCGCTGTGCATAGTTCACTACAACTATCAAGTGTGAGATAATATATTCCTCCAATCTTATCTTCCTTTACCTAATATTAAGCCAGCATCTGAAGTCTATCTTATTCATTTTTGGTGCTTAGAAGGTAATTTATGTGGACTTAAGACCGAATGGGCTAACGCGGTATGATTTCACTTAACGTTAATCTCTAGCGAAATGGAAACTTCAAAATTGTTTGATATTTCAATTAATACCAAGGATGCGATAAATAAAAAAATAATACAAAGAATTTCCTAGTCCTGTATCAGTTATTTATTTTCCTTTCCGAAGAGAGCGTAGGTCAAGCTGAACTAGATTTCTTTGCAGAAGCAGATGTAACAAAGTCGAATTGATTTGAGTCTTGAGTAACCGTTGTAATAAGTTACAAGTAAACCCCCGCTTTACGTAAAACTAAGGACAAGTTTTAGTCCCACGTTTATCTTAGCTTGCACTTCAAAGTTTAAGTTACAAATTCTTTACATATTTATAAAACTGGTCAGAGTACATGTCTCCATCAACCTCAGGTTTTTATCTCGTGTTCTGCTTTACGAAAATATATGTAAGCATCAAGAAACTTAAAGTTCACAGGCTGGGAATTTTGCCATTTTAGGATCGATCATGTCTAGAAATATATATGTCATTCCTCCAAGACCTTCAAACAATGAATAAGGGCGATCTCCTCCATGCATCTTTCCCTCCAAGATCAGTTTTTGTGCTCTATCAAGTAGAAAGCAAGCAAATGCTTTAGCCCTGTACAAGTACTCCGGATTCCCTGTTAACCGGTACAGAGAAAGAAAGACGTAGGTGTTCCCCCTTATGCCATGGCAGATTCCAACTCGCTTAAGCAGACCCCTATTCCACGCTACTTCCCCTGCATCTCTTGCTGCCTGCACAAATTCCTTGTCCCCAAAAACCTGATGATTTTTATAAAGAATTTCGTGAAAAGACCTTGAGAATGTTATATTTAAGAAAGACATATTGGAGCATTCATACATATATAATCATAAGGAAATAAATTGTATCAATAATTCACTCACCTACTAACTGAAGTATGCCATCTAACATTTTTTTCCCACTTTCAACGCCATATATGCACTTAGTACTACTAGTCATTGAATATTGCAATCAAATCATAAGGCAACAAACACGGGCAACTGGAGAAAATGCTCTCATTCGCAGACCCATTAGATGCAATTTGTATTGAATATGGTAAGCTAAGGAACATTACCTCAGCTGCTTTTACAAGAGTCAGAGTGATTCCAGGAGCACCATGACACCAATGCACAAGACGGTCAGAGTTGTTTTCTTCGCTTGAGCGATAATTGCCACTAGGGAAACGATTTTTAATCATGTGCCGTACTGCACCCTTGACATCTTCTACCTCATCTGGCTTTAGTTCCAAGTCCATTAAAACATGCATTATTCCTGCTAGTCCATGGGCAGCACCTCCAGTATTTCTTCCCATGCCATTCATACATTAGAGGACATCTTCCACTGTGAGCCAATTTTCTGCCAGCTGCAATAACTTCATCCACAATTGGTTTCTACGAAATACTAACCCATTTTAACAGCAAGCAAAAGGTGATATTGCCAAAATGAATTCCAAAGGAACAATGTCATGAGGCGTATATGCCTTACCATGTCAGTAGTAGATACTGTATCTTTACCAATATGCTTGTTTAGGAACGAACAAGCCCATAAGTACCCTGCTCGGCCATACAGTAGCTCATAGGGCAAATCACGTGGTAGTCTGATCTGTTGTTAACAAGAAAAATAATTAAAAAAAGTTTAAAATCTGGATGTCAAGTAAAAAAATTAGAAATATCATTAAGGGTCTGATAATAGATTGCAAAATAGTAGTAATACCTTTTTGAATTGTCCCAAGTAATTGTTAAGGAGCCTTTCATCCCCAACATGCTTAGCTATGACAGCACCAAGAGCACAAACACCAGCGCGCCCACGTAAGAATGTAATTCGGCTACTCCTCATAAATTAACAAATTAAACTAAACTCAATTCATCAATAATAATGGACTAAAATTGCTACCATTAAGCTCTTTTGAAGTAAAGCTTTAATACTTGCTATCTATTGACCATTAAGCTTATTGAAGTGTTGACTACATTTAACAAAACGGGTCACTCTGAAATTGTCGAAATATTACTTTGAAGGAATAAAAAATAGGAGAATTTACCATCAAGTCCCAATAAAAAAAATTCATGAACAAAATGTTTCAAAGATTAGTAAAATTATCATAAGGTCTCAACAGTAGCTAGTCCGGTTGTTATTAACGGATGGTGAGATTATTAATGACAACTGCTGGGAAATTAATAACAAAAAGGTCCCAAGAGTATGTCATACAATTGCCATTAACAACTTCGGAAGTTATATTAACAATCATCGCTGCTTCCATTAACAACCTCAGCAAGTTGGGACATGATATTAATTTTGCCAATCTTATTGGTACCTGATGGTAATTTTACCAAATTTTGAGATATTTTATTTATTAATTCTTCTTGTTGGGAACCGATAGTAAATTTCCCTAAAAATATAATGGCCAATTTGGGAACGTAGTATAAAAATAATTTTATCTAAATCGAGATAAATATATAAATGAGATTATTTCATTGCATAGAAACACTGGACTTTTAGGCTCTTAGTTGTACGCGGCCAATGATTCATGTATGCCTCTTGTCCAAAAGTTTGCTCGAAAGTTGACAGGAAAACCAGACACAGTACAAGAAACACACATACCACTATATGGAGAGAGAGAGCGAAAGTACCTAGTATCTATTGAAGCAGAGTCACATGCCTTACAGCCCGTTTGGTTTGGTGCAAATCAGAGGTAGAAATAGGAAAATCAAGATTTTTCGATGGTGGTGGCTGTTTAGTTCGACAATGGAAATGAAAAATGGATTCCGGCGGTGCCCAATTTTCATGCGAAGGTGGGAACCTCTCTTCCCACCTAAAACGGTGGGAAGGCAAATTCATTAGCGCGATGGAAGACGGCAAAAGACGTATTTGCCCTGACATGCCATTGCAAAAACTTGAAACAGGAGCTGCCGACGGAGAGAAAAGAGGAACAGAGTGTAATCGCGATTTTCCACCTACAGATTTTGGTTGTTGTGAGATGCATACATATATAATTATATTATAATAAAGCTTTGAGCACCTTCGAATGGAAGAACGAAAAACGAAGGAAGAACGAAGAACGGCGCCAGAGAAGATGAGCTCATCCTCAGCTCATTCGAATGGGTTGAGGATGAGGTGAAAATATTTCACTATGAAGAGGGTGTCATTCGAATGGGAAAAATGCTCATTCGAATGAGCCTTTTCGAATGATACCCTTCCAAATTCTACTATGAAACTGAAAACAAAGGGTGTCATTCAAATGGGAAAAATGCTCATTCAAAAGAGATGTTTAAAAATTTCAATATGCATTTGAATGTGTTGAAGATTTGGTGAAGATGAAGTTCCAAATTCCACTATGAAGCTGAAAATGATGGGTGTCATTCGAATGAGAGGTTTAAAAATTTCAATATGCATTCGAATGTGTTAAAGATATGATGAAGATACGAGCTATTTAGAGCAAGAAGATAAGCAACGGAGGGAAGGCGCTGTGATTTTAAATCAATTCGCGAATAAATTCTGCAAAAGGTTTGCATCACCTGCTCCTTTGAATGAATTCTGCAAAACATCTGTTCAATTCGCGATAAAGTTGACATTCACCATCTACTTTCCGGTTCTCCCTCCCTCTTTCTTGAAATTTGTTTTCTTTGTGAAAGACATGTTTGAGTAGGTAATTGCTCTGTGTAATCATGTGACATATTTGAGTTTGTTAATGACCTTGTCTTTTCTGTTTGTTTCTCTCTTTGTTTAACCATGTGACTCCATTAACGTTATGTAAGTGCAGAGGCAAGTGATGGGATGCTTGCAAATTCAATGTTATTTCTTTGTTTCATTCCGATAATAAGCAGCTCATTCGAATGAGAGTTATTGAAAATGAAGACTCATCTCAAAGGTTCATTCGGATTAGCTGAAGATGAACGTTTCATTCGAATGAGCCATAAGGCTCATTCGAATGAGAGGCACTGAAAATCAATCTCATCTCGAAGGATAAGAGCTTGTCATTCGAATGATCCAAAGACTCATTTGAATGAGAGGATAAAAATTTCAATATGCATCCGAATGTGATGAAGATACGGTGAAGATGAAGGATTTTCATTCGAATGACAAAATTGGTTCATTCGAATGACACCCTTAAAAATGTGAAGATGTGTGAAATTTAAGGTTGTCATTCGAATGAGCCAAACACTCATTCGAATGAAAGGATTAAAAATTTTAAACTCATTCGAATGTGGTGAAAATACGGTGAAGATGAAGGCTTTCATTCGAATGCAAAATTGGCTCATTCGAATAATACCCTTAAAAATATGAAGATGTGTGAAATTTAAGGCTGTCATTTGAATGAGCCAAACACTCATTCGAATGACACCCTTGAAACACTCTCCACATACATATAATTAATAATAAAAATATATAATTAATAAATATAATATAATTATATATTATATTATTAAATATTAAACAATAAATGTAAATAAGTTGATTTTTTGTAATAAATACATATGTCTATAAAAAACATTTTACATTTGCCATTAAGGGCATTATAGTCATTTGATACAATTTTTCTACTCTCTTTCCTACAATTTTAACCAAACCAAACAAAAATTTTCTCATCAATCTATTTTTCATTCCAGTAACAACCAAACAGCACATCCTAAAAAATTTTTATTTCCATTCTATTCTATTCTCTTCCATTCTATCCGATTCCAACAAATTCTTTAAATCAAACGGACTGATATGGGAGCATAAATTAAGATCATTGCTATTCTTCGTAGCTTGATAAGCTTTAAATAGCAGGTACGCTGTCCCTAAAGCCCCCGTGTACAAAGTATAAACGTATAATCCTTGACGCGTTTCCCACTCGATCCCCATGTCTCCCTCACAACCTGAACAAAGCAAAGCATAAGCATCCAGTAGGTATTTCTCAGAACTCAGAATTCCCTATACCATATCGCCTCGACCCGCAGTTGCACAGAGGAAAAAGACTATAAGGTGCCTATTTAAAATCGAATGGAAAACATACACATCTGATGATGGCGTAAAATAATACACCAAATTCTATGAAACCTAAAGTGAAAGGAGTAGCGTTATAAGTACTGATTCTTTCAAGTCCAAGGCTTCTTTTTGGAGCTTTGCAGAGAAGGTTGGGTAAGGAAGAGAGAGGAGATTCGTAAGTGAATCTCTTGCTTCTTGAGAGGAAGTCCCCCCAACAGCTGTTTCTGCTACGAAGTTTGGCATTTCGTTAGGAAAAAAACGATCGGCCATAGCGCCCCCGCCCCAAGACGAGACTCGGAATGGTACCCTCTTGAGAGCGCCATGGTTCCAATTGCCAAGTACGGTACTCCAATGAACTGTACCGATAAACAATAATAGGTTTGTTTAAAAACTCAATAAAAAAAATATTTTTACGTAATTGAAGTAATTATATAAAAGATTACCTTAATTTTTTTTAGCAACGTTAGAATTTGGCTTCTGAGAACCTTATTCAATACAATTACAAGCCCATTAAAGAATGCAACGAAACTCAGACAAATCATAAAACTGTCAGGGGCATTGGATAAGGTTACTGGTTAGACCAGAGTCAATTTACAGTTAAAGAGTTGATAAATAAAAAAATTAATTAAAATGGGTAAAAATATTTATATTTTACTTATAAACCTTTTAATACATACTCATTTTTTACAAATTATTCAACTATTTGTAAAATCACTTATAAAAGATTGTTTTCAATTTTTATTTCCTTTCAGCTTCCTTTTACCTCTTTCTTCTCTTTCCTTTCATCTTTCTTTTGCTTCTCTCTCCAACGTGACTTCCATCTTTTTTATCTCTCAACACTCATGGCTCAACATGCTTTACTGAGCGATAAGACATGAAGCTGATGACCTTTCCAGTCTTGAACACGTTATCAGAATGCATTTTCATTTTCCATGTGCTTCTTATAACTTCTTCCATTTCCTTCACAGCAGCATCTTCTTCCATTTCCTTCTTCCACAACAGCACGAGTTGCAGTGTTCTTGGCTTCTCCAATGAGCTGTGAGGGCGAGAAAGAATAATTGATATACAGTTATGGTCTGACGAACTAAGTAGAACAACGGCGAGGGTGAGAAGATGATCACAAGCTGCAACGAGTCTTCAAAACAAAAGAAGAGAACGGTGACTGAATTTTTTTTTAACCAACAACAGTGGTACAACTCGAGTGACTCACCCCACAGCGAACCACCCGAGTTAATCCCGAGTCAGCCCAAGTCTTACCAAGTTGGACTGAATCAACATCACCTTGAGTGAATGACTCACCCAAACCGGTCGACTCGGCCGTTCCAGTTTAAGTTCACTAACCTTGATTACTATAGTAAGAAGGCAGCAATTCAACTAGAAAGCCTGAAAAAATATGGCAATGAAATGGAATTGAAATTAATGTAGGAAAAAATACGAATTAAAACTAAAAATTCTTATCAAGTTATGTTAAAATTGGAGTGAATTTCAGTATAAAGTTGCTTGAAACATTTCTTAACACAGTGAATAACAAGCAAGAGGCTGGAGTCAGCATCAATGAGATCCGTATTTTGAATCCATGGTTTCTATCCTTTTTCTTGGTGGGGCCTGGGCTTTCACAAACCAATGAAGCCCTTTGAAAGTTGCATCCGCATTTTCACAGCAACACCTCAAACAAGTATGCCTTTCATGAGGCAAAGCTTTTTTATATTTTTGTACAGCTTTCTGACTTAGGTCAGCTCTCCTTAAGAAGTATTCGGTATTCAGGAAGGTCTGAATTTGAAACTTCATACTCAAGCTGATAAGGCTCATTTTACTAAAATTAACGCCAATTGATCCCTTCTGGTTCCAATTCAACTATTCTCAATTCACTCCATAAAGATGTAGACCTCACATCCGTCCATGCATAAACTGGGGTTTTATGAGGGGGAAATATAGGAAAATTGTCATAAATTCTTCTTGAATTTTGTTGTTTTGCCTAGTAAAAAAAAGGACCCATAATGTAACCCAAAAAAAAAAAACAAGGAACTATAAGGAAGTTTTGCCTATATAGTATTAAAAACGGAGGAAGCAAGTGGAATGGTAAACAAAGCAATATGCTTTCGGTAAGGATAAATAAGATTTTCTGTTTACAGAGCAGACACATTATGAGGTCGTGGGGCATAGAAACGGGACTAATACAACAAACAGCGTTCAAATGTTCAACCTTCAAATATTCCCACATAATCACAAGCACTCTAGTACAATGGTAAAATGAAAAAGAACTATTGCTCTGGCAATTTGTCCTTCAAATATTTCAGAACAGCTTTCGTTCCTTTATCCAAGATAGCCCTCCGAATGCTGAAATGTAAGCAAAAGAGAATTAAAAATGAACATGAGGTTCGCCAAACAATAAATAAATAGTGGTAACGATGTTAACTGTTATTATATCATCAGTTAATTAGGTTTCGGTTAAAAGATTCTGTTAAACTGTTTCTGCATTCTCGAAAAAGGGACTGTGTCTTACCTTCTGAGAGGATTCCCATCAAGTCCCAATGCCTGAAGGCTTGCTTCCAGCAAACCCTGATCAGATCAATTTCTCAAAATTAGGCGACAGATCAAGTCTGGCAAAACAAGCCATGGTGGGCTAAGCTAATGCACATGACCAGAAGCAAAGAATCAATTGGAGAATCAGTTCAAAATCATTCATGGAAAGAGGGGGAATAGAAAAGGGATAAAACAAGCATCTAAAGAAATATGTACTTTTACTTTGCAAATGATTCCAATACGGCAGATGCATAGCACCAACCTTTTTCAAAGCTCACTATTATTGCAATGTTGATCATAGCTTGTTAAAGCCAGAAAGAGCTGAAACTAATATCAATAAAAAGCCCACACAGGAGGGGGGGAGAGAGAGAGTTTGTTTCTCACCAATACAGGGGGAAGGACGGAGATGTTGTTATTAGATAGGTCAAGCTCCGTGAGAGAAGTGAGATTTTTGAACCCCTGAAAGCAAGTCATGAAATTATCAAGAAGTTTGATATCACAATCACCAAGCGGCATATGTAACTAAAATCTCTGTTTTGCACAAAGAAGGTGGTACGTTACCGATGGGATTGATTGAAGGGAATTTTGACTCAAGTCAAGGATTCGTAGTTGAGATAGCACCAATACATCTGAGGGGACTTCACTTAGTTGCATTCTTCTGTAATATTGCGATGTCAAACTTAAGCACAAGTACTCCAGAAGATTGAGGTGCATAAGAAATACATTTTTCATTTGTGTGCATGCATGTATCCCCTCACAAATGACATAGCTTAAACAAAAGTTTAGTTCAAGTATACATTTGATCCTTTAAATTTATCTAAAGTTTCAATTTGATCCATTATGTTTAAAAAGTATACTTTTAGTTCTTTTATCTTAACAATGTCAGTTTTATTTAACGGAAAATGTTGACTCAGCAAATGTATCCAGTAATTATGCAGTTAAATGGAGATAAAATGTGTTTAAATTTTAAAATATAAAAAATTATTATATGAAATAATTAAAATTTAAACATTTTATGAGTATCCAATTGCAGAATCAACGTTTAAATTTGTTGAGTAAGCATATTATGTTGAAAGACGCTAACGGTGTTAAGATACAAAGACTAAAAATGTACTTCTTAAACTTAAAGGATTAAAATAAAATTAGATATAAACTTAAAGGACCAAACATATACTGTAAGCTAAAAGCTTCAATTCAACCACCTCAGGTAAAGCTCTTGCAGATGTGGCATACTGGACAATGCAGGACCATTTGGCAGTGAAGCTGCATTACCACTTATATCAAGAATATGAAGCATAGGCACAGTTTTGAAACCATCTGAAGGAATCTATCATCCAAGCAATAGATATGGTCAGTAATATAAAACCGTTAATTGGTATTTAAATCAGACAACTTGCATTTGGACAGAGAATTATATTACTCCTCTTCTTGAGCATAAATACCCTGGATTGCACAGAGATCAGAAGAGATTTTTCAAAGTTATTTTCATTATATACAATAACTATGGGACCTCCATAGCAATAATTAAAAAAATAAACTTCAAGTTTTAACATTATGCATTCTTTTGGACTAAGTTTCCCGATCATGAGTGCTTGGGGGTTCACTCATGAATAAAGAATAAGCATGCTGATTATATTATTCATGTTTGCAAGAAAAAGAATACAGAATTACTCTTAAATCATTACCTGCCTCAGGGAATTGTTGTCCAGCTTCAAACAAGAAAGACTTGAAAGTGATTTAAGAATTGAACTGGGCCAATCTTTAATTTTATTCTTAGATAAAATCAATGTCTGAAAAGTGAAAATACAGAAATGGATGAGTTCATCAGTTCATAGGTCTGCATTAGGTCATTTGATTGATGACCAATTTATCCGACTACTCTTATTTGTGACATTAATCCAATAAAAATTTTTACAAATTCATGTGAGACCCATAGAAAATATTTTTCCTATGCTGAACCATTTTACCTTATACTAAAAAGTTGGTGCAGCAAATAAAATTCCCATCTACATTTTCAGATGGAAATTTAGACCCAGGTCAATCATTATTGTTGAAAATTATCAAAGAAAGGTCAAGATTGAACGTGATAGAAGTGACAGAAAAATGTGTCAGCAAAAGAAATTATAAAAGGGAGCAACAGATATGACACAGAAAAAGAAATTATAAAAGGGAGCAACAAATATGACACAAAAACTTTCTGAATCAGCTCATAAGAATAAACAGAACTAACTCATGCAGTTTGGGATCTGAAATTACAATGTTTGTAAAATCGCCCATTACTGATATTTAATAAGAAACCAAGTCACTAGTTATGAGAATAATGCACATTGACTCAATTGCTAGCAATTATATTGATACCAATCTTGCTGCAGTGATTATATTTCTAAGACAAATTTTTAAGGAAATTTTCCGAAGAGTTAATTTAACATAGAAAGGATAACCAAATAATAAAACTTCACCTGGAGGGAAACACAAGAGGAGAGCTCCACTGGCAACTCTTCAATGGAATTTCTTGAAAGATCAACTTTTATGATCTCCCCTGCCTCCCATATTTCTGATGGAACGGCACTCAACCCCAGCCCTTCCAAAGAAAGTTCCTGAATATCATTCCAAAAATAATTAATGCTGGTATTGATCATAATCTTAATTAACTGAACAGTCTGCTTTGATTAACTAAATTGGCGTTGGCAAAAAAAAAACTAAATTAGCAAATACATGAAAGTGGGCTATGTCTTTTTTTTTTTTTTTTTGTGAACCCCTGATCACACTATTTTAACACAAGCCATCATCTCTTTACATATTATCAAATTTTATAATACATGCAGTTATAAGAGGCAATGCATTTGAAGTGGCAATTTTTAAGACAGGCCATGAACAAAAAACGATTAGCTTTCTTTTTCTAAAGAGGCAATACCTTTGAAGTGATAGACAATCTAGCAGCCTTTGCAATTACATCATCTTTTGTACTGATTGTAGATTCAGACTCTGAAGAGAAATTTACAACATGATATCAAGAATAAGACATATTTTTTTCCCAAAAGGAATAAACAAAAGTAAAAGCACACGTTATATGCATCTAACATACCTTCAACCTCAGAAAGTTTACTTTGAAGAAACCTCAGTAGTGCTGGCGTAGGTCCTGAGACTAATGAGCTGGGAATAAAAGGCATTAACTTCTGAAAAAACACTAGTAATTAAAAAAATTTACAAAGATTGACAAAATAGAGGTTACTAAGCCTTGTACCTTCGAAGAGTCCGCAAAGGATTGCCCATAAGCAAAAGTTTCCTCAAGGTAGTCATCTTGCCTAGGCCAAGTTAAAATATTAGGTTTGTCCACCAAAAAGGTTAAAATATCTAGGCGATTATTTCTTTATATATTTATGTAAGGTGTGTCCATATTGCTTCAAGTACTGCAACACAAACAACAGTGTTCTGTATTTAGGATGAGATTTACCTCAAGTTACAATATTCTGATTTACCATGGCTTATTGTTATTGACCAAAGTTTTTGGGATAATATATTATCTTAGATGTTACAGACTCTTGTTGCTTGTAAATTCTTTCTACGCAAAGGTTTCTATTGGCTTGCATGTTCTTTGATCAACTAGGATCAGAATTAATAAAGAGCCCAAGAGGCACAAAAAACCATATTTTCTTTTGAAACTTAAATTTTCTGCTCTTGCTAGTCAACTAGAACTTTTTTCAGATTAAATTCATAACTGTCATAAATTTGGTACACTTACCCAATTCTGCGGGTAAGCCACTCAATGAATTGTTGGAAAGATCTAAAACTAAAAGACCCAACTTGCATGCCTCTACTGGGTACTCCTTCAACTGCAATTCAATGACAAAAATATGAAATCGGATTAATAAGCTGTTATGCAAAAGTAAACTGTGACTGTGACGGGTAAACTAAAACAGTACTACCGCTATCAATTATAAGCCAACAAATGATAAGTAATACATGTGAAACGCTGAAACATTAATATGAACAGCAATCTGTTGGTGGTCATCTTGCTGAAGACAAGCTAAAGATGACGATTAAGTCTGTCAGCATGTGTGGGTGTGTATATACTAGTGTTCATTCAATCAATAAGATGAATTGGGAGGGTCACTGCCTCAAATTCTTCACTAAACCAGATAGTTGCAAGATAAGCCCCACATAAAAACTATGTGCACAACACCAGACTGAAACATGAAAAACTATCCAACATGTAAAGTGGTCACAATAATGCAAATTTTATGCGGGCAACCAAACAAGGTGGAAAAGAGATCATCTCTTGGAATAGAAGTTATAATAAATAAAATTTCAGTTCAACCTACCTGGTTAGAGTGAAGATCTAAAGTCCCTAGTCTTGAGAGTGTTCCTATCTCAGCTGGTACAGCAGAAAGGTTGTTATTCCTAAATTGATAAGTATCATATGTGTCAGAACTCAGAAGGGATAGATAAGATTCCTGAATAAATTTAATGCTTAAAATGATATGTTTTGAAAATATGAAGGTTAGCGTCAGTATAAATTAGAATATCACCGCAAATAAAACTCTGCAAGTGAATGGCAACCCTTGATTGATGAAGGGATTGATGAGATTCCTGTACAAATGAATACATGATAATTCTGAGCCGAGATGAGAAGGCAAAACCAAAATCATCTTTAGCCTTTTGTTTGATAACTCAC
The DNA here is from genome assembly GCA_025593235.1 of Vachellia pachyceras. NCBI lineage: Eukaryota > Viridiplantae > Streptophyta > Magnoliopsida > Fabales > Fabaceae > Vachellia > Vachellia pachyceras. Next base: position 12,942 of record JANTPZ010097884.1, read on the forward strand.
TGTTCTGATGGAGGTCAAGGCGAATTAGACGAGTAAGACCTCCAATGCTGACTGGTATGCCATTCAGTAAGTTTTTTGCTGAAAGAATGTAAAAAAAAAACAGAGAGTATTTAACCAAAATATTTGAGTAGTTTTGAGATTATTTATTTACTTATATCATATAAGTAATGAGATGGCAAAACAGAGACCCTTACATGCATTAAATTCAGTAAGCATGGTCCATGAAGAAATAAGGTTTTCAGGTATCACTGTTAGTTTGTTTCCCTGGAAAAGGGCAGGAGATGATATAATAAAAGGTGGTAATTACTAAGATCGTGCACCTCCCCAAAGTAGAGTAAATTGTCATCGATCAATATGCCAAATTTTGGGAATACCTCCATGTCTAGCTTTGTCAATTTTGAACAATTTGCTAAATCATCTGGTAAGCCTGCAATGAGGTTGTTTGATCCCTGGAATAAGAGTATAATGACCCCCATTCATCAAAGAGAAAGTAGTACGGGCATGCATGTATAGAATCAGCAAATAGCAAGCCTTTATGAGAGGTTTTGGTTCAACTAGAAAGGCTGATGGATTCTACAGTGACTCCTCATAAGCATCACCCAGATAAAAGCAAAATTTGATTATTGTTAGCACAGTAGTTAACAGCTGCTAATTATAATTAATATAGACACCAAGATATAAATTCTCACAACAAAGCTATCTCCCTCTATATGTATTCGTTTAGAAGAAAAAAACCAGATACCATTTAAAAAATGAACTTGCAAAAATTTTATTTGATACCACAGTTGGAGCAAAATGACATAACCAATGTACACATATTTTCAGCAAGATAAAGTATCACCTTCAATTCTGACAATTGTTTACATTGGCCAAGTGAGCTCGGTAGTTCCTTCAGTTGATTGTTAGAGAAATCAAGCCTATGCAATCATTGCAAAGCATGTTAATTAGTGGGAGCGTATGCAAAACAGAGGAGTACAGAGGGGATGAAAAGAACATTGGCGTACTTATTTACAAGGAAAACAAAGATGGGGGAAAAGAGTAACAAGAAATAACAGCGTACTTAACAAGTGATGCTGCTGATCCAATGTCCTCTGGTATTTTATTTATCAAATTGAACGAAACATCCAACAACTTTAGCTGAGGTAGCCTGCCAATTAGATGAATATTTTGGAAATCCAAGATGAGTATGATATTATTGAAATTGAAATACTGCATAAATCTTGTGCATGAGTATTTCAAGAAAGTTATTAAGCATAATTGATTGTCTGACTGATAAAAACTCACTCTCCTATTGCAGCTGGAAGCTCAGAAAGTCTGTTGTGGCTAACGTTCAACACAGTCAGTGAAAGTAAGTTTCTAAGATCT
>JANTPZ010097885.1:0-17298 GCA_025593235.1 Vachellia pachyceras
AAAAAGTAAGGATAAAAGAAAAAGAAAAAAAAAAGAAAGAATCAAAGAAAGAAAACAAAAGTAAAAAATGAAAAGAAAGAGGGAGTGAGAGGTGTCAGCAGTGTGGTTGTAAATAACCTTATAACCTCGTCAACATTTTTCATCCGCAGAGAGGAGAGCAAGGAGTTGCCCCTGTCAATCCATTTTGCTGCGATAACTTAAGTAATTAAAATTTCTTCTTTTCAATGAATTTCTTTCATAAAAATTGTTTTATATATTTATGGTAATTTTATCTTTCTATGTATTTTTATCCTTCACTTCAACATCATCCACAATGTTGATAGCTCTAATTCTCACTTGTGTCCTTCTTCATTTAATATCAGCTTTATTTAATACAATAAACATCTTTACCCTTTCTCCATCTAGCTAATGGTCACTGCAAATTTGCACTAGTGCATATAGTGTTCATGGGTTTCTCATGCGTTGGCAAAATTTGAGTTCCCCATTACACACACACACACACACTGAGATTCATTACTATTGGCTTTGAAATTTGGTTTCAGGTTAGGATTGGTCAGGGATCATTATAAGTTGACTGGAGATGAATAATCAACAGCCCAAGGATATAACATACCAAAAAATAGCATGGACGATCAGAAACTACAGCACATTGAAGACCAATGCCGGACACTGCTCTGAGGTTTTTACCATCGGCGATTGTAATTGGTACTTGAAATCTGCTTCACAAATTCAACAATACAATCCCTAATTATTTAAATATTTCTCCCCATTTCAGTTTGTCATGAAAATGTCGGTTTCGATGATTCAATAACATTCATTGATTGGATAAAGAAATAAATTAAAAATACCATATAATTAGTCAAATGATTGAAAAGTTAGTTGAATAAATATAACTATTAAACAAAAGATCTTTGTGACATTATTAAGTATGCGATTTGATCTTTCTTTACGTCTTTTTATATGATTTCATACCGCTTCATCAATATTTCTTCACAGTGCACCCAATATTCATACAAATTTTCTTTTGTCTTAATTGTTGTAGGAAAATTGTTGTATACCGAGGAAGACAAGAAGACACGGAGTTTTTGGCTATACGTTTGTGTGTGGCAGATGCAAGGAGTTTGCCTCCGGGGTGGAGCATATATGCAGACTTCACTTTCACTATGGTCAATCAATCTTCCAGGGAAGAATCTAAAAGAGAAGGTATCATCATTTCATACTTGTTCATTTTTCATTGGTTCAGGACGCAAAAATACTGAATATAACCTAACACTGTTACATATGCATATTCAAAAATAACGTGGGTCCCACCACAAAATGTAACAGTGTAATGTTAAGTTATATTCAATGATTGTTTTTACACCCATTTTTAGTATTCATGACTGTTTTTGCCCCTCTTAAAATATGTAGTGCTAGGCATACTTTGAGTTTTGTTTATGGGTATTTTTGTACTTTAACCTTTATTCATTCCACTGGAACCAGTTTCCGGTTTGGCGGTCTCATATTTAGATCGGAATGAGATGTGTCGATGTCATATTATCGTCTTTCAATTATTGCAGATATGAAATGCATGTTCTTCGATGACACCGCAGTTTTCCCGCGTCGCCGAAAATTTATGTGTTTGGGGCAACTAGAGAAACAATCTAGTGGCTTTATTTCCAACGATAAATGTATTGTTGAGGTTGAATTTTATGAGGTCAAATCTGTTGGCTTTGAGCCTGCAAGCCATTTAACTTATCCTTCCTCACCCAACGAGTCCAAAAAAGTTCTTCCTGAAAATGGTGGTGGTGGTGGTGATGGTATGGTTGATTTCAAGGGTTTGGGACAAATAGAGAAGCCGTTTGTTCCACTGTTAGAGGAAGTTTTCTCACAGTATCCTTCATTGCTTGATTGTAAGAACAGTCGAAGTCGTGAGTTTACAGAGTGGGCATTCAATGGTTTGGGTCGAGTTCTGCAATTTTTGAAGGAAAAGAAGTTGAAAGACATGAAGGATGAGAAGGCCTGCGAGCAACTTCAGCATTTATGGGAAGAGCTTGAGATGAGTAAATTAGACTTTAGTTGGTTGGAGCCTGATGTCAAGTCTGCTCTAAAGATGAAAGTATACGAGAAAAAGGCTGAGAAAGTGAAGAACTTGAAGAAAAACTTGAAGGCATTAGAGACACATATGAAAGAGTTAATGGAAAAGGTAGGTGGCACTAAACAAACTATTGAAATGATAAAAAAAGATTTAGAGAATGCAGTCGTAGTGCTTGAAGAAAAGGATTTGAATGCATAAATTGGATATGGAAAACCTAATGTAGGTTTAGATTTGTGTTTGTGTTTGTATTTTTGGACAATAACAGTGTGAATAGACCTATCAGAGTGACAATACCATATGTTATAATGCACAATTATAGGCTAAAGTATACTTTTAGTCCTTTATGTTTACGTCATGTTTCATTTTAGTCCTTTAAGCTTAAAAAGTGCACTTTTAGTCCCTCAAACGTAACGCCGTTAGTTTTTCTTAAAGGAAATTGATGACTCATCAAATTAGTTGGTGACTGTGCAATTAAACGTTGAAAAAACATATTCACATTTTAATTTTAATTTAATAATACAATAAATTTGATATTTTAGATTATGTAAAATAAAAAAGATTCAAAATAACGGCGTTAATTTTGATAAGTAAGCAATTTCCGTTAAGAGAGACTAACAGTGTTAAGTTTGAGTGACTGAAAGTGTACTTTTTAAACTTAAAGAACTAAAGTGAAATTTGACGCAAACATATATAAAAGACTAAAAGTATACTTTAGCACACAATTATATGAATAGACCATTATGTATGTTACGAATATATTATCATGTCACATCTTATGTATAATTATATTTTGTATCTTCTTATTATCTCATATAATAATTAATATTGATTTATCATACCTATAAATATAAGATACTATTTATTATACACTTCTCAGATACATATATTTACTGCTCGTTCCTTTCCCATACAAGAACAACATATTGTTGCGTCAAATCCCCCAAGGTTTCAAAATACATGATTGCTACGACCTAAACAATTTTTAATTTTTATATTTTTTTTTCAATAAAATGAACAACGAACCTAATCCTCTAGAATGTGAAGTCTGGGTCTTTTCATTGTCTTTCATCTGCCGTCGTCCCAGCACCTTCCCGGTATTCATTCAAATAATGCTACTCAATTTTTTTTTTTACGGAACAAGAGCTTTGAATACTCCGATGACAACCGATGCTTTTTCATCCTATAATTGGAGGATCTAAAAACACCTTTGAATCTATGGCTCCATGAATCTGTGATTTTGATCCTCTTTATTAGCTAGCCAGATCTTTTTTCATGAGTGTTTTCATAAAAACTACAGTTGAAAATGCTCCCACGGCTGTAGGAAAGCTCCTTGCTGTCGTCGGAGAGGATCGCCTAAAAAATCTAGGTCGGCGGCTGCAAGGAGGATGAGGAACCGAGTTGAGGAGGCGAACTGGTTGGGTTAATCTCCCTTCCCTAAAAACACATTGGGCCATTTTTTGGGTTGGAAAATAAAAACTGATATCCAGTTGGACTGTGATAATTGGGCCGATGGAAAAAGATTTTTCTTTTATTTGAGCATAGACTTGTTTAAGAAGGTGGCTGCCTTTCAAGAAACACATGCACCGGGTTTGAAAATCTATGTTGGGCCTTTTTGAACTGCGTAGTGAAAGCACTAAAAAAAAGAAAAAAAAAGAAGTTGAGCCCTTTTCGAGAAAGAGTTTCTGGGCAACTGACTTAGTTTTGGGCTTTCATTTTTATAACTAGGTTTAATTTTTATTCATATTTTGGATTTAGGTTTTGCATATGGACTCTATTTTTATTTTATTAATGGATATATATTTAAGTTCCCAAAAATACTTGAGCCATATCATTTTAATATCCATAATATATATATATATATTAAAATAAATGTGATTTTGTCAGATGCCATCTATTTTATATATTTCTTGAGGTTTAATTTCTTTCTCCATCATTTATTAACTATTTACAAATGAAGGGAATTTACTATTAAGCTATTTCGGTAGCTTTTGATTTTTGCAAATATTTTATTTAAGTGAAATATGTTATGGTTAAATTTTAAACAATATTTGGATGCATGAAAGAGCAGAAAATTTTAAACTCCCAATGAAAATATGCATTACGGTTATTTCAGTGCACCATATGATATTTACTATTTGTCATCTAATTATTGAATTAATTCTAGAAATATCTTGTTGAGCTCAATTTTAGCTGATTTTTCATTTGGGTCATTTATAGAATATTCCAAAAAGTGTTTAGCTGATCTTGTCGTTAAAAGATATAGGAAGTAAAACAAACAAAAAAATCTAGTTCCTTTACTTAAAAGTGTGTTTTAGTCCATATTATAACAAGTTTTACCGTTACAGCAATGTATACTAACACTTCATATATTCTTTGATAATATTCGTTTTAATATAAAATTTTAGGTCCCATCAATATTGCAAACATGTAAATACAATAATGACGTCACATCTACCATAAGAATACAACAAATCTAACAAAAAAAAAGAGGGAAAATAATGTCTTCAAGTTCACTACAAGATCTACAAAACACACAACACCAATCAACTCTTTCAAGTTCACTTGGGTCATTTTGCCAAGTTTTCGAGAAGCCGCTTTGTCTTCAAAGCAACGAAGACATAAATTTGGTCATACATGTTAGTGGGGAACTGGAAATAGGCATTTCTCCATCTCTTGTTGAAGAAAAGGGTCAATCATACACACTCCAAAAGCCATAAGCAAATCCAATTGCAATGCCCATCTTGAACCACCACTCTGCAAAATCATCATCGCTGCTTTCAATTATCTCTTGCTTTGCTCATTGGGTACTATTTCTCCTTGTGGATTATTATTTGAAAGTGTTCAGGATTACCCCATGAAGCTAGTTTCGACGGGACAAGCATCCAGCATATGAAATATGAATATGATCAGCATGCGAAATGCGAAGCTTGAAGGCAATCGCTGGAATACATTATTTTTTATTTTTATTTTGGGTCAGAGAGAAAACCTGAGCATTATTAATGATTATTTAAAAGCCATTCAATTAATGGGGCTACTTGCCCGTCTCCCTTTTTCTTCCTTTCTGCCTTCTACTTGTCAGACCTCTGAGCTCGTCACTAATTAATAAATAACGACTAATAAGAGACTGACCAGGATTGGGATTAAATTATTCATCACGTGTCTTTATTTCCAACTTAGAAGGATTCATATTGACGGATCCGTAATCTTTATCCCCGTTTTAATATTGATAGAACGACAATCAGTCTAAGTTTTATTATTAAAAAATAATTAAAATTTGTGGCAGTTGAGGGGGCGGTGGTGAAAAAAAAAAGAAAAAGAAAACAAAGAGGGGAGTGGGTGGTAGTGACAGACAGGCCAAGAAGAAGAAGAAGAAGAAAACAAAAGTAGAAATGAAAAGAAAGAGGGAGTGACTGGTGTCGGCAGTGGGGGTTTAAGAAATCCAACTTATCTGACCTCGACGTATATATAATTCTCGAGGTAATGATCCTGAAAGTTCATTCAATGAGAGGTCAAGTGGCAACCAAATAGATCAATAAAATCAGAGACGTCATCTTTAATTTATTATTAGGTACAAACTCTCATTCATGCATCGCACACACTTCATTCATTCGTTCGTTCATATATTCATTCAATCAAATCCAAAAACGCGTTCCTTTAATCATTCTTCAATGAACTGCCAAATCACTTCGACACATCTCCCTTCCCCTTTCCAAAAAAAAAAAAACTTCACCCTTCTTTTCTCTCCTTCCTCAATCATTCATCATCACTTCACGCGTTTTCTTTTAGTGTCTGGGGGGTTGTAAATACCCCTATAACCCCTCCACTTACTCATCTCCTTCCTCAGTGGACAACGAGGAGGTGAGCCTGTCAATCCCTTCTGTTGTGATATAACTAAAATTTCTTCTTTTTCAATAAATTTCTTTTATAAAAGTTGTTTTATGTATTTTTATCTTCCGTGGTAATTTTATCTTTCTATGTATTTTTATCCTTCACTTCAACATCATCCATAAAGTTGATAGGTCTAATTCTCACGTGTATCCTTCTTCATTTAATATCAGCTTTATTCAATACATTAAACATCTTCCCCCTTTCTCCTCTAGCTAATGGTTACAGCAAAGTTTAACTAGTGTATATAGTGTTCTTGGGCTTCTTATGCTGTGGCAAAATTTGAGTTTCCCATTACACACCCAGATTCATTGCTATTGGCTTTGAAATTTGGTTTCAAGTTTGGATTGGTCAGAGATCATTATAAGTTGACTGGAGATGAATAATCAACAGCCCAAGGATATAACATACAAGAAAATAGCATGGACGATCAGAAACTACAGCGCATTGAAGCCCAATATCCCACACTCCTCTGAGGTTTTTGTTAGAATAGTATTTAACCAAGAGGGGGTGAATTGGTCTAATAAAAATTTAGCACTTTGAAAACACAAAGACAGAAACAAAGTCACCAAGAAAAGAGAAAGATGATGAACACAGAGATTTATCCTAGTTCAGTCTCCTTGACCTACGTCCAGTCCTCAGAACACCTCCGAGATTTCCAAATTCACTAACAGCAACAGAAAGAGGCTTCACAAGCCTTTACAAATTGGGAATCCACTCCCCCTTTTTCTTCTCACTAAAACAGAGTCAATCACTCTCTGTTTTATCTCACTTTCAACCCAGATTACTCAAGGTCCCGACCTTGAGTTTCTCACAAGTTTATAAAGTATTTTTGCCTCAGATATCTCTCTTAAAAGAGTGGATAGCTAATAATGAAGCTCAGAAAGAATGAATGAAAGAATACAGAGAATGTAGTAAATGCAGCTCTTAATGCTCAATATTTTTGTCGTTGTTCTCTCTGTATTGAATGATGGTCCTTTTATAGAAGAGAGTCTTAATTGTCCGTTAAACTCCATTTAATAGCCGTTACTCTCATCGTCGACCATTTGGCTTCTTCATTCATGGCATTAAATGCTACTGAGTCAGACGAGATTGAATATTGCAGAAGAACGTTAAGTTCTCCGAGTCTCAGACCATGCCTGTGCTTCTTTCCTCATTTAATGTTTTAAAGCTTCTGCATTTATGAGAGCAGTTAGAATTCAAAAAATACCGTTACACAAATAAGGAAAGTAGGTGAGCAGCATAGGTTGAGTGTGTCAGACAAAAGCTGTCAGAATAACAATGCTCGAGCATAGCTTTCTCAATGCTTGGGTGTTGTTTGAGGTTTTTCAAAGAACAGTTCAGTGCTCTGATACAATGCTCGAGTATTATATGAAAGTATTTGAAAAGAAGTCAAATACTCGAGTAATAAATCACAATGCTTGAGTACTGATAATGCTTTCAAGGAATACTCGAGTATTCTGTGCAAGTGTTGGAAAATATATATTTTGGAAATTCACAATACTCGAGTGCTCAAATCATGATGCTCGAGTGTTAGTAATACTGGAAGTGAGTGCTGGAAGTATTGAGATAGAGTATTAGTGAACAGTGAAAATTTTCAGTCGATACTCGAGCATTGAAAGTTAGTGCTCGAGTATTGACAGTGCTTGCAGTCAATACTTGCAGTGTTGGCTTCCAGTGTTGTGTGAAAAACTTCAACACTCGAGTGCTGGAAATTGTGCTCGAGTGTTGGCTCTTGCTGGAAGCTTTCACTTGAAGTAATACTTGACAGCACTGGTAAAAGGCTCAACACTCGAGTGCTACATTTGCAGTGCTCGAGCATTGGCTATGCTGTCAGCCAATGCTGGAAGTGTTGTCTGACAGTGTTGAGAAAAACAGTCAACACTCGAGTGCTGAAATTCAGTGATCGAGTATTGGCAATACTTTCAGCCACTACTTGAAGTGTTGACTTGAAGTGTTTTCAAAAACCTCAATGCTTGAATACTGTAAACCTAGTGCTCGAGCATTGGCTCTGCTGTCAGCCAATACTTGCAGTGTTTACTCAGAGTAGTTTAAAAACTTATTTTCAAAACACAGTACTCGAATACCACATTCCAATACTCGAGTATTGACAATACTTCATGTCAATACTTGGAGTATTAGCTGGGAGCTGTTAAACCATTCTTGAGCCTTGGATAGCTCAATTTGGGCTTTTTATGTGAACTTAGATTTTCAAAAATGAAAAAAACGTGGTTACTGTTCACATGCCATTCTTCTAGATTTCTGACCCAACTTTGAAAAATCATAATTAATTCTAGAAAACTCAAAATTGAGTGGTTCCAATTTCTAAATTTAGCTTATTAAGTGAACTATAGGAGAAAAATACTCATTGGCCAAAAAATGCCCATTTGAATCAGTTTATTCCAAGATCACGTGCTGTTCAGATTACCACTTCCAGTTTTTCCAGTTTTTACCTTAAATTTTGGAAAATCATATCTCTTAAAATACACATCCAAATTTCGCAAACTTTATATCATTTTAAATCTCAAGATATGTAGTTTCTGACTAGAAAGGTTCAGCTCATTTGAAGCTCGTTTGCTATTTTTTCATGGATGTTTGAACAGGTCAGTTTCCAGGGCTTTTGGAACCCATTTGTTTTGAAATCTAACTTTTCTTAAAAATTACCAAAACCTCTTTTTGGTTCATAACCAAACCCCTATCATGCATGATTACTTCATTATCATCCTTTAGCTTATTTAATCCATTTTCATGCATGCATCATCACATATTTACTTGCTTCTTCACATAGGAGTTTATAGTTTACAACTTTAACAACTTGCAAAACAAAGTTCCACCACTTAATAACATTTATACCAAAATCCACTCAAGCAAGAACATCATCTTCAACCATCAATAGCTTTATCATTACCCTTGCTTGAGCCTCCACCTACATGGTTAGTTGGTGGATAATGAGATTTTGAAATCCCAATAACAAAACTAGCTAATCAAGAAAATATTGTGAATGAGCATATTACAACTTTAAAACAAGTGTATAATCATATAATATGTGACATATTCAGACAACAATTTATAATGCATATGACCATATCATCAAGGTCACATTTCATACACATATCATTAACTTTAATCATCACAAAAATCATGCACCATTCACAACCAAGTTTCATAAATCACAAGTTAAGATTAGTAGTCTTGCTACCTCAAGATCTTAGCATTTTCTTTTTCACTTTAGGGCTCCCTTGAATAACCTTCCAAATGTGCTCTTGAAGGTCTCAACTTCCTAAAGATCATGTCATAATATCCACATGAATATCCAATCATCATAATGCAAGAAAACTTGCAAAAACGCAATAAAGCTTCCCTTGCATTTTCAAGACCCTTACAAGTTCAAGACTTGACTTCTATGGTCCTTAAGGCTTCATAAACCCCTTTCTTATTTTTACCATACACAAAACTTCATTTTGAAGCCATTGGAAGCATTAGAATCATCAAAATCCCACTCTTTCTATTTTGTTTTACATATTTTCAAAAAAACAGAAAAAAGAAGGGCTTTGGATTTTTCAACTTTTGTTTATGAACACTTGTGCATTCTTGCTTCCAAATCATGATTCAAGCACCAAAAAACTCATACACATTTTCCCTTTTCAAGGCTTCAAATGGACAGCACCTCTCCATAAACTTATGGTTTCCAAAATCTCAACAACAACTCCCAACAACAACCATCAAACACTCTTTACTACTTTAAAGAAGAGTTTGCAACCTTTTGTTTCTTTAAAAACCTCTCATTTTCCATTTTCACCTTTTGGTATCCTTGCCTCTCATCTTCAAAAAGAGACTCCTTCAAGAAATCAAACCATTAGAAGTGTGAAAGAGGTTGCAAGACTCAAGAAAGGAGGTTGCTTGGGCTTTACCTTGTGTGTGAGCTATTTCTTCTACCTTGAGAGAGAAAAAATGGTGTCTTGGGAGCTTGAGAGAAGAGAGAAAAATTTCAGACTTGGGAGAGAAGAGAGAGAGTAATGAAAATGAGAGGAGAAAATGGAGGATTAACTAGTTAAATGGCCTCTTGAAACAATGAATGGATGAGATTAAAACTTGGTCCTCAAGTTTGTCTCTTGAATGGAGGAGATTGTACCAAGTGTCAAGCTCTTGTGGTAAGTGAAAAAGTGTCATCATTACTCTCTAGCTTGAGCTCCAACACTTGGTTAGGCTGATTGGCTCTTAGCCTATCCGGTTACTTGATCCGGTGGCACTCATTTCCGTAAAGTAACCCTTAATCGGGGTAGTTTTCTTTTTACTTTTTCAGAGACTTTCTCTATCATGTGGCGTCATTCCCTAGGCCTCCTTGCCTAGGTGGCATCATGTTCTAGTCCATAGCATCTCGGGGTTTCCCTCGTAACTCATCAGGATTCCTCGATTTACGTGCAACACCGTAAAACCGGCTTCCAGCGGCCAATTTGACTTAAAGACATGGAAAAATTCTATATTTTTCCCAGATTCTCTAGCTCTTTTCCGCTTCTCAAAATTCTTCCCGGATTTCCCGTAATTAATTTTCTAAGAAAATACTTTTTCAGGGCTTTCGGGCACTGTTGTTCTCCGTACTTTGAAACTGCCCGCACCGGACACCGGGTAGTAATTTTATTAATTACTTTATGACCCAACTAAACTTTTCTCAGTTCGGGTCTCCAGCATTTGAGAACTCCTGCTACTTCAAATAATTAGTTCTCAGTCGTCCTTAGCTCCGAAATCCCTTAATTACGAAAACTCATTACTTATCTTATTTTCCTCATAATTACCAAAATGCCACTACCTCTTTTACTTTTGCCATAATTACCAAGATGCCATCACTTTTTCTACTTTTTCTTAATTTCAGCCTTACCCTTGGTTGACTTTGACATTTTTGGTCAACTTTAACTTTTGAGTTGACTTTGACTTTTTGTTGACTTTTGACCAAATTACCAAAATGTCCTTATTATTTGATGTCATTTTGTGCCCTATGCCTTATTATTCAAAATGACCATTTTACCCTTGTTATTAGGCCAAATGACCATTTTGACCTTTGATCATTTTTACTTAGAATTTTCAAGACTAGGGACTTAGTCGATTATCCTTTCCTGTCTATAGGCATTTTCCTTTGTATTTTTCTTATTCATTTGGTTCAAATCATTTCTTAATTCATCGGTTTGACCTTTATTTCTGTATACGAAATTTGGGATATTATAATTTCATACCGCTTCACCAATATTTCTTCACAGTGCACCCAATATTCATACAAATTTTCTTCTATCTTAATTGTTGCAGGAAAATTGCTGTATACCTAGTAAGACAAGAAGACAGGGAGTATTTTGGTATAGATTTGTATGTAGCAGATGCATTAAGTGCCTCCGGGTTGGAGCATATATGCAGACTTCACTTTCACTGTGGTCAATCAATCTTCCAGGGAAGAATCTAAAAGAGAAGGTATCATCATTTCGTACTTGTCCATTATTCATTGGTTTAAGGTGCAAAAATACTTATGAACTTCTATAAAAAAATGTCAGAACTATTGAATATAACCTAACATTGTTACATATGCATATTAAAAAAAACGTGGGCCCACCACAAAAGTAACAGAGTAATGTTAAGTTATATTCAAAGATATTAGCATTTTTATACCCATTTTTAGTATTCATGACTGTTTTTGCCCCTCTTAAATTATATAGTGCTAGGCAAACTTTGAGTTTTGTTTATGGGTATTTTTGTACTTTAACCTTTATATATTCCACTGAAACCAGTTTCGGGTTTGGTGATCTCATATTTAGATCGGAATGAGATGTGTCAATATCATATTATAGTCTTTCGATTAAATGTAGATATGAAACGCATGTTCTCCCATGACATGTACACTGCACTTTCCATTCATCCCCAAAAAATTATGTGTTTGAGGGAACTAGAGAAACAATCTAGTGGCTTTATTTCCAACGATAAATGTATTGTTGAGGTTGAATTTTATGAGATCAAACCTATTGGCTTTGAACCTGCAAGCCATTTAAATTATCCTTCCTCATCCAACGAGTCCAAAAAAGTTCTTCCTGAAAATGATGGTGGTGATGGTATGGTTGATTTCGAGGGTTTGGGATGAATTGAGAATTCGTTTGTTCCATTGTTAGAGGAAGTTTTCTCACAGAATCCTTCATTAGTTAGACTGTAAGAACAAAAGTCGTAGGTTTACAAATTGGGCATTCAATGGTTTGGGTCGAGTTCCGCAATTTTTGAAGGACAAGAAGTGGAAAGACATGAAGGATGAGAAGGCTTGCGAGCAGCTTCTGCATATGTGGGAGGAGCTTGAGATGAGTGGATTAGACTTGAGTTGGTTGGAGCCTGATGTTAAATATGCTTTAAAGATGAAAGGATACGAGAAAAAGGCAGAGAAAGTGATGAAGTTGAAGCAAAACTTGAAGGCATTGGAGACACGGATGAAAGAGTTAATGGAAAACGTAGGTGGCATTGAACAAAATGTTGAAATGATAAGAAAAGATTTAGAGAGTGCAGTCATAGTGTTAGAAGAAAGGATTTGGATGCAGAAATTGGATATGGAAAACCCTAACGTAGGTTTAGGTTTGTGTTTGTATTTGTGGACAATAACATTGGGAATAGACCCGTCGGAGTGTATGTTATGAATATTGTTAGGGATCTTCATATTTCTTATTATTATGAGTAACTATGTTTTATATCCCCTTGTTGTCGACAAGCTTTCAAAATACTTGACCGCTGTTATCTTAACAATTTTTATTTTTTATACTTTTTTTAAAAAATAAAACTGAACAACGAGCCAAATCCTCTCGAATGCGAAGTCCCCATTCTTTTGATTGTCTCATCCGCCGTTGTCCTAGTAGCTTACCGATCTTCATTCAAATAATGCTGCTGAATTGTTTTTTTAACAGAAGGAGGACGAGAGCTTTGAATCCTCCCATGACAATCAACGATTTTTCATCATAAAATTGGAGGATCTAAAAAACACCTTTGAATCTGTGGCTCTGTGAATCTGTGATTTTGATTCTCTTTTGATCTTGTGTTAGTTTTACACGAATCCGTGTATGGATCTGCATGTGTGTGTTTGTTTTGTTCTATCTTCAAGCTTCTCATTGGAATGAATGGCTTATCACCGAAAAGAGGGTAACTAAACCGGTAAGGAAGAACTCGGTTGCTTTAATTTGAATGTGGAAAAGATATTATTATGATTTATATCATCATTAGCTAGCCAGGCCCCTTTTTGTGAGTGTTTCCAGAAAAACCACCGTTGAAAATGCTCCCATGGCTATCGGAAAGCTCCTTGCCGTCACCGGAGAGGATCGGGCGAAAAATCTAGGTCACTGGCTACAAGGAGGATGAGGAACCAGGTAGAGGAGGCGAAACTGGCCGGGTCAACCTACCTTTTTCTGAAAACACTTTGGGCCATTTTTTGGGCCTGGAAAATAAAAAATAATATCCGATTGGATTGTGATAATTGGACCGATGGTAAAAAATGTTCTCTCATTTGAGCCTGAACTTATTTAAAAAAAAAGGGGTTTCCTTTCAAGAAAATGCATGGACCTCGTTTGGAAATCCATTTTAGGCCCTTTTGAACTGGGTCATGAAAGCTCTAAAAAAAATAAGGAAAAAGGAAGTTGGGCCCTTTTATATAATTACCTTATAGACCGTAAATCACGTTAAAATAGTAAAACTTCTAGTGAAAATTCAAACAGACACTTTGTATGGGAATGTAAAATGAGATTATTATCCTTGCAAGCATAGTTTTCTTTTTCTTTTTTTGGTGCTCTCTTTCTCTATTTGTTCTACGATCTCCTCGTACATTTAAACTTTGGTAACTCCTTGAAAAATGACATTCATTAGTTGTTAAACTCTTTCCTAGTCACTCCGTATACGAAACCAATGTTTCCCTACTTTCCCATTCTATGGATTATATATAGTACTCTATCTTTAATTGTTTAAGCTCCATCATTTCAATATAATTGAATTTTTAATAAAAACTATTTGAGAAGGAAAAAAATTGGGAGAAAGACAAAAAAAAGCACCCAAATATATTCATATATATTTCTAATTTAGGACTTTGAAATGACTTTACCACCTTCAAGTTTGTAAAGGCTAATTTGAAATTAAATTTTGTAATGAAATTACCCTAAACTCCTTTAACTTAACAATAAAAGGATATAAACAGTTTAAAAAATAAAAACTTTAATTAAGTGGCAACAACACATTTTTAAGTAACTTTAACAAGGCAAATAAAATCCCTAAGGATATTCTCCCCAAAAAAATCAATTCAAAAAAGGATAGTGTATATTCCTCCTTGAATTTGTCCTAGTTTGTTAGTGGGCTCCATAGGATCAAAGTTTCTCTCAGCAAATCCATTTTTTGTGTTTGTGAAGATGTCCTGTAAGATTGTAATTAAAGGATAGTGTCGAGATTTTATGTGAAGGGGAGTGTTAGAGCTTGATGTTGATTGTCTAAAAGTACCTTTTTATATCTTCGGATGATCTGATAACTTAGCGATTGGCCCTTCATCAACAGATGAAGTTGATGTTGGTACCGGACATGGTGCTTGAACTGTTGATGAGCTTATCAATCTCTACTCTTTTTCTTTTATTTGAAATAATTATTACATTCACCCTTTATGTATGGATACTGTTCACATAATTGTCTTGCATAATTTTTCATGGAGTTGCGAGTTTAATGGTTTTCCTTTTATAATGATATGTTATATTTTGTCTTTAATACTTAATGCTGGTCAAGTTCTTTGACATCTGAGCTAATATTTTGGTATTTTCTTGATGATCAGATTTTTGCTACTTCTGTATTCAGATGTAATATACTCTTGCTCCTTTGCCCGCTTGGGTACAGCTTCTGCTCGTATGGTGCTTTCTTCTACAAGTTATTTTTTTATTTTGACTTGTATTTCCCTTCAATGTACAGCATAGTTTCTGTATCTTGTTCTTGTCAACTTGTGACAATGCAGACCTTTATGTCATGTACCTTGTTTTTGGCTAAGGTTAGTCTGACATTTATTCTATTTTTGAAACCACACTTTATTTTAATTTTTAATACGATTAAATGGAATCGTTAATATTCTAAAACTCTTTTATTAATTGAATGTTATATTTAAAAATTTAGCATTGATGATCTATCCTTATAACTTAGAGGTCTATCCTCTCTTTCTTCTGCCATATCTAGTTTAAACAATTTTAAATAGTTTAGTAGTATTTAAATAAACATTTAAAAAAGTAAGTTAAAATTATTATGAAGTTCTAATGAAAGGAATGCGATCAACTAAAAGTCCCACAACTAATGATCATCATGGACTTATTGTCATTTCTTGCAGCAGAATGTATCATTACATGTTTCAAATTTGCCCCGAGACTCTTTTGATGATTGCATTCCTTTCTTGATACTTGACAGTAGTCATTATGCCCAATTTTGAAGTGAAAGTTGAAAAAATGTATTTAAAATACTATTAAATAAATATACATGTTAACAAAGGATATTTTAGTAAAACAAGAGTTAAATTTAGTGAGATAACAATAGATTAATGGTTAGGTAGATGGAAATGGAACCCTTGAAGAATTTTTTAATATAACTTTTAATTTCAATGGAAGCATTTAGGTTTTCAAATTAAAAGAAACGTCTTTGTGACTAGGATGGAAGTCAAGGGGAGTCCCTATATTTCTCTAAGCAGTAATTTAAATGGGAGAAATTCAATCCTCTGAACCATAATAAATTTAACAGCCACTTACTCATTGGGGGATAAAACAATAGAAAAGGCAAGCTTAAATCTACAGAGTGAGGTTGGCTGCATGACTTGCATGGAGCCACTGGGCTCCAATAACAGTCAACTATTAAGGATTATCATTGATTTTGAGACTTTGTTACATGTGGCGGAAGGAGAATACAACCTCTAAATAAACTGTAAAAAATGCCACCGACAGATGCTAACAGGAACTTTAAAATAAAACTATGACAATGATAAGAATGTGATTTGTAATATCCCAAATTTCATAAACTGAAATAAAGGCCAAACTGATGAATTACGAAATGATTTAAGGTCCCATAAATAAGAAAAATAGAAAGGAAAATGCCTATAGATAAGAAAGAATGATCGACTAAGCCCCTAGTCTTGAGAATTCTAAGAAAAATGACCAGAGGGCAAAATGGTCATTTAGCACAAATGACAAGGGTAAAATGGTCATTTTGCACAAATGACAAGGGTAAAATGGTCATTTTGATTAAAAAGGCCCAGGGCACAAAATGTCATCAAATAATAAGGACATTTTGGTAATTCGGTCAAAAGTCAACAAAAAGTCAAAGGTAACAAAAAAGTCAAAGTCAACCCAAAAGTCACAGTTGACCAAAAATGTCAAAGTCAACCAATGATAAGGTTGGAATTAAGAAAGAGTAGAAAACGTGATGGCATTTTGGTAATTATAGCAAAAGTAGAAAAGGTAGTGGCATTTTGGTAATTATGAGGAAAGTAAGACAAGTAATGGCATTTTCGTAATTAAAGGATTTTGGAGTTAAAGACGATTGAGAACTGATTATTTGAGGTAGTAGGAGTTTTCAAATGCCAGAGACCCGAACTAAGAAAAGTTTAGTTGGACCCTAAAATATTTAATAAAATTATTACCCAGTATCCGGTGAAGGCAGATTGGAAGTGCGAAGATCAACAGCGCCGGAAAGCCCCGAAAAAGGATTATCTTAGAGAATTAATTACGGAAAATCTAGAAAGAATTTTGAGGAACGGAAAAGGGCTGGAGCATCAGGGGAAAATATAGAAATTTTCCATGCCCTTAAGTCAAATTGGCCGCCGGAGGCACATTTTAAGGTGTTGCACGCAAATCGAGGAGTTTCGATGAGTTACGAGGAAGACCCGGGGATGCTTTGGGCTAAGACATGATGCCATCTAGGCAAGCAGGCCTAGGGAATGGCGCCACATAAGAGAGAAAGTCCTCGAAAAAGTAAAAAGGTAATTCTCGGATAAAGGTTATTTTACGGAAATGCGTGCTACCGGATTAAGTAACTGGATAGACAGGGGCCCAATCAGCCCAACCAAACCAGAAAAGGGAGTCTGAAAAGTCACTTTTCAGCAAGCAATTCAAAGAGGACATGTGGCATAATCTACATCTAGAATTTCAAAACTTGGGGCTCGTTTGGTTTCAATTTTTTGAAACCTAGGTTTTCTCTTTCATACTCTCTTTTTACTACTTTTTTCTCTTTTCTCTTTTCTCTTTCTTACCTTTTCTCTCTTTCTCTTTCTTACTTTCCTCTTTCCTACCCACTCTTTCTTACTTTTTTGCCTCGGAATCCGTAAA
>JANTPZ010097889.1:0-11350 GCA_025593235.1 Vachellia pachyceras
GAAAAGATGAAATAAGGTCATTATGAATTTGAAATACATGGAGATACTATTCAAAGTTATATGCATTTGTAAGAATACAAGGTGTTGAGCCGACCGGCTCCATGGATTCGTGTCATAAGCTTATTTCACAAGTGACTATGTCCTTTGATTTGAGATAATCATGAATTCATATATCAGAGTCGTTCAACTTTAGCCTATTCAAAAGTCACTTTTGATCGAGTGATGATAAATGCTATATTCGGATTTAATGGATTCCATGCAGTGGAATGTGAATTGTCAAGATTGATTTATTTTTCACATTAGTAGAGATATATTGGTAGGCCCTCTCGATGAGTGAGTCTAAGAAATGTATGACTATACTGTGATAAAAAATTAGTTCCATCTATTTAGTCAGACTACTCAAATATTAGCAATAGGAGGGTGACAATCTCTATGTCTCATCATTAATCGAAATATCATGTGACATAAGGGATGTGATGTGGTTGTATGATGATTTGTACTGGTTTACAAATCATCATGTGAATTGGGTAGTCATAATTTCTTAGTAGAGGTCGCTTGTGACTTGTGGGTTAATATACTAGTTAGCCCACTATCAACTTCATATGGGTCTACAAAATCGCGCACAAAATGGTCCAACACTAGCTGAAATGTCCATATTCAAGATTCAATTATATTCTTGGGATGAAATATATATTTACATATTAAAAATCCATTTATATATAATATATATTTTTGTGTATATGTATTGCATATATTGATGTGTGTGTGTTATACATAACAAAGATAGAATAAATCTTTAATTTAATTTATGGAGATCAACCAAATATCGATTTCAAAGATAAGATCTTTGATTTGATTTATAAAGATATATTAAATCTTGATATATCTTAATATTATATCTTATTTAATTTATGATAAATTAAATTTTATTCTCGTTAGACTCCTTATTCAAATTAGATAAATTGGTTAAATTATATCCGTTGGATAAAACTATCTTTATTTAATTTCTCGGATTTAAAATTTATGATAAGATTTGAATTTTGAAATAGATAGAAGATATATTTCAAAATTTGAAATGATAAACTCTGAATGTTTATAAATAGATTGTCATAGCTTTCCATTAAAAACACATTTGATAGAAAAAGCAAATCATAAACTTGAGAGAGAAATGGAGAGTGAGAATAAGATTAAGAATCATACCCAAAGGCACTAGCACACGCACGTGTTGAAAAAGTCATTCATATGGATACCGGTAGAGGAAACTAATTGTAGTTATTAGCTTTTTGAAATCAAGTAAAAAAGGAAAGTAAAGCATTTCAAGAAAGATATATTTCTTGACTACACGATTTAAAAGCCTTCAATAGAACCTAGAAAGGTATTGAAAAAATTTCAGTCTTCCGCTATTGGTCCATATATATTTTGGTTAAGGTATTAGGATCAACGGTCCTCATCATGTGAAGCATTTGAATGGAAATTGAAACCAGTTGGGGCACGTTCTCAACAGTAGTTGGTTATCAGATTTCTTCAACGATACACACACTAGAAATCCTTTGTCGCCATGTGGTGGTGGGGGGTTTGTTCAAAATTAATTAATTAATTCAGAACCTTACATAGTATTCTAGAAATAACATAAACACTATAAAGGTAATCTATTTAAACAAGACAATATATAATTTACTGAGGGAATAAGCGTCAACCACTGAAAATTTGAGAAGATTCTGTCATGTAAAGATTAGATTAGAGAAGATTATGTCCCTATCAAGTGAAATTAACTCAGTAAAACAACCTTCTATTCACACAAAGTTCTAGACTCTCACCATGCATGTGTTTGCTCCAGATTAATTGTGTGTGTGTGTCTAGCTGGATGATACATGATATCAAATATAGTGATATTTCTAGAATAACAACAGATATAGGAAATTAATGTTGAAGATTCTTTAAAGGCTAGAGAGAAACAAAATTTTCTCACTGATTATAAACTGAGCTTCTTCGTGGTTTCCTCAGTTCAAAGCCAGACAAATTAATTAACTTGAGATAGGAGCTAGGCTCAATGTGAATGTTTGTTTCTTCCCTCTTCCTCCTTCTCTCATTAAATGCTTATTGATAGACACAATTCATTGATTAGTTCAACTCTTGACTCGTTTATAAGAAGTCGAGGCAAGCTTTGAACGATCGAGCTGGATATATATATATATATAAGATCCTCCACATCAATAAATTGCTAACAATCCAAACCAAAGCACTTTATATATTATTTTCTTTTTCACAACTTGAATGCAGACTTGTCACATGAGCTTCCTTCTATCGTTATCAAAGCCCTGATTCGGATTTGATTGTTGTATCAAATGCAATTTATTAATATGCACTAGCTATAATGTAGAGACAGCTTCTCCATTTTCGTAGCATAATTTAAAAATCCGCATTATTCCTTTGACTAAATATCAAAACTAAAGTATGCATTTGGGTTTATAAAAACCCTATTGAGATTGATATAAAGGACATGGGGCATTTTTGCTTTTGAAATATTTCAAACGAGAATTAGTATTGGGTAGCTGTCCAAACTATTTATTAGAGCAATGTCACCACTCAAGTGTCAAATTATTGTAATATTGCCCACTATGAATATTGATGTTGATCATTAACTTCAGATTAATTTTTAGTTAAAGATTATCCCCCCCAAAAAAAGTATTATGTGTAACATTATCTATATATTTGGAGATAAAATGAAAATTTAAATCAAAACAGGTAATGTGTTTGAATTTGAAACACTAGAATCATTTTTTTTTCAAAAATGTTTTTTGGCGGTTTACAAGATAAAAATTCTTTTATATATTCATCTTATATAATATAAAATTACTTAAAATAAGTTAATTCCAACACCCATTAAATATCCAAACACCCACTGGTAAGGATGAAAGAATAAACCATAGCAAAAGTATTCCCTCCATTCATTTTTATAAGGGACATTTTTTAAATATGGCATGCTCCTAAATATAAGAGGCACTTAGATATGGTCTCCAATTTGTTAACAATTTTTTTCTGAACATGATTCCATCAATTTTTTTTCAGATGTAAAAAGAGATGGAAGGAGCACCATTTAAGTAGCCACATTGACAAGTATAGTGATAATTGACAAGTATAGTGATAACATACAATGAAAACAAAGAAATCAGAGGTAGCCAACAGAGATATTAATGAGATTCCTGACATGAAATTAAGTTGTAGGGATTATTATAAATGAAGCTCACTTAAAGAAAAGGAGATTAATTAAAGTATTAATATTGAAAATTGCATGAGTTGTAGGGTGGGCGCAGAAAACCCTAAAAGCTTCCTGGCCCTGTGCATTAATTGCCCTCACATGATTCAATGCTTCATTTCTTGTCTTACAAATCAAAACAGCTCTCCTTTCATGGCCATGACGCTCAACTATGCATGCATTTTCCTTCTCGATCTTTATCATATATATACAGATTATTTTACTTAACACATTCTCTCTCATTCTGTCTCACACACACACCATATAATAATTAAGATTCAGCATTATTTTACCTTTCGGTCTTGCAGATAATATAATTAAATCTCTTTAACCTTGAAGCAAAACATAAATGCATGCTTGATTGGTTTTTTTAAGTGATTATGAATATATGTCCGGTATTGTGTGATGTTTTTCAGGCATGCATGTTTAGAAGTTGAGTTATTGAATCCCTCGGAAGGAGAGAAGGCATTGAAGGTGAGGCTAATCTGAGAAGCTTGTCGCGTTTGGTTTCTCTCTGCGAAATCACCAACTTTGAAGAAGAAGAAGATAAAATAGTATTGGAATTACAGACATTTCACCACAATAGAAGGGTAAAGCATGAGATGCCAAACGATGGGCATTAAATGAGCATCGTGGTGATAAAAAGATTCATTTTCGATGCTTTTTGTCTTCTACGTACCAATGACATGCTGACTGGTTTCCTTAAGAAGGTTTTGTTTTGGTAATCTCACCGCTAATTAATGCAACGGCATCTTTGTGACTCTGTGAGGGCACTGCAACAATAATGAAGCTTCTTAAACAAAGATACTCCTGATGAATAGATTTAAAAATAATGCTACTGAACAAATTCACTGGTTTAGGCTTGAGCAATGTCAGGACCTAATTGGATATAATTCTTTCAAACATATTTTCTATATTTACCTAGATTCAAATTTAAAACACCATATTAAAGCCAAAGCCCCATTTCCCTTCTACTAAGACTAATACCTCTTAGTAATCTACCAACGGAGATCGACTCTAAAGGAAGGGGTTTATCTTTCATAACGTAACAAACTAAAATTTAAATTCTCACAAGGAAAGTTGGACACATTTAGTATTTTACTGTGTATCAAACATGATAGCCTCCACAAGAAATATGTAGGTGCTTTAGTAAAAAAAAAAACACTTCTCAATGATCTTATATCCATATATATTGTTTAATCTACTCAATTCATATTAATTATGCAAGACCAATCAATAGTATGTTTTTATTGAAAGGATTAATACAATATTCAGTCCTTCAAATTTACTCTCGTTTTGATTGTAGTTCATCAAATTTAAAATAAATAGTTTTAGTCTTCCAATGGGCAAAGTTGTCCAGATTTTTCTTAGATTATATTATTTTAAATAAAATGAAATTTGAAGGATCAAAACCAAAATGAGGGTAAACTTAAAGGGCCAAATATTGTATTAACCGTTTTTGCAAAATGGTTGGTATTAAGAAAAAACATAAATTAACATGTGTACGTATATTCTCTGTTTGGATTTGGACTGAGCTTGAGACAGTATTTGTTAGTATAATTATTGTAATTTTTTTATTGACTAAATGAACATTCTGCCTAAGGGATTTTGCCATACGTATGTAAATACGAATGATTCGTTGAAGTAGGCACACGAAACCGAAGCAACGATGTGGATTCCATCCATGTTACATAACAAATTCACATGACGAGATGAGAGAAGAAGAAAGCTATATAGAAAATGGAGAATTATATAGGAGTTGCATTTTTTTAACACATAAAAAACTGACTCCCTCGTTTATCTGCATCAAATAAAGCTCTCTTGAATGGTTATGTAACTCCCTCTTTGGTTAAAGGGATATGTTACATATCAAATACTTACATCTCAAAGTAGCCCACTTACATCGGGATGGTACCCTACTCCCCCAAAGGTGGAATAGGCATAACTCAACATTAGGTTTGTTTGAATTAGAGTGGATTCTACTTCCAATATAATTTGCGATATATAAAGTGAGTATGTAAGCAAATTTTTATTTCATTTTGTGTGAATGTGATTTTGTAATGCTATAACAAACCAGTTGTCTTTGTGACATTTGTGTGGGAACTTTTAAAACAAAATTAGTTGAAAAGACACCAACAAGGCTTGGTTTAGTAAAGTGATTAATCTCTCACAACGTAATGAATCATGATTTTGAATATCAACTAAAGATGTGTTTTCATTTAATATTTAATAGTGTTTCAAACATGATTGCTTTTAGTAAGATGATACATATATTTCGCAAAAAAATCCTTGAAGAAACTCACTAGGGGTTGGATTTAACGGAAGAGACCAATCTCCTATGAAGACAAGTCAAGATTCAAACCTTTATTAGAAAATTTATATTTTTATATAGTGCCTGACATTGTTTTGAATATAATTGTTTTTGATAAGATGGTATTCATACTTAGTAAAAAAAATTACTTGAAGAGAATTTTTTTGGATGCAAAGATGTTTTTGTTGCAGCGGATTTAAGTTGGTCTTTTTCATTTTCTTTTGCAAAGTTTTACTATATTTTTTAATAAACCAGCGGTTTTGTTTTTGGTCAACAATTACCCACTTATCTCGCTCAAAAAGAAATGTCAAATGAATCAATATGAAATGTTTCTTTGTTATTCACATGTATCATTCCATTTGAGACAATTATATTTCAAGTATTATCGGACACTAAGTGTGAGCACATCTCCCAACATTTTTATCTTGGATTAACGGGCCTATCCAATTGGTTGTTATGATTGGGCCTGTCAGAGCCATTTGAGGCAATCATATTCGTTATAATTGGGCCTATCTAATTAGTAAAAGTTTTTGGTCAACAATTACCCATATATCTCGCTCAAAAAGAAATGTCACATGTATCAATATGAAATGTTTTTTTATTTACATGTATCCTTTCACTTGACGTAATTATGTTTGAGATATTGTTGGACACTAAGTGTGAGCACCGTCTTAGCATTTTTATCTTGGATTCACTGGCCTATCCAATTGGTTGTTATCAATTGGGCCTGTCAGAGCCTTTTGAGTTCGAAAGGAAGGCCCATCTACTCGGTGGGGGCACTGGAACCAATTAGAATTCAGAAGAATGTGTTCCAGCTGGGCTTCTATTTGTTCCCTCCGCTAGGCTTCTCATAGCTATAAATTTTCTGTGCTTAGGAAAAAGAAACTTCTATAATTTTCTGTTGGAGAAATTATTGTAAGGTTTAAGAAAAAAAAAATTCAATAATAGCTGAGAAGAATGCAATAACGAATTACACTATAAGATATGACAATAAATTCATCATCTCAGCTTGTTATTGAGATTTTTTAATAATTAAATTTGTTGAATCGTACAGTAATTCTCCCTTCTACAATTTCATTTGTTTTTTAAATATCTACAAAATTTTGTTGTATCAAATGCGAGTTAGAGTGGCTTTGGAGTTGAAGACGAAGTGTAGGAATTGAAGCCATTGAGCCTAACTTTTATATTTAACCATAAGGGTAATATGGTCAACTCATTTATTCTTTAATGGTCTAAAAAAATTGTTTGCCCCAAAAGTTTTTTAGAAAGAACTGTGGGTATCCAATTTCCCCCCTCAATGTTGTCCCAAAAATGTTAAAAATGCATAAATGTCACCTAACATTAGAAAATTTTAATTTTAACACTTAAACCATCCATGATTTGATTTGCGTTGGACTAAACAAGGGTTATTGGATAAGAAATGGACGAGGAAAAAAGACAGAATTGAGTATGACTATTTATTTAACTTTTAAATTATAAGGTTAAAAAAAATTAATTAACGGTGTTAAGTTGGGGCTATTGAGTTAGTGTTTAGACAAGTTAATTGGAAAAGAAAGATGTAGGGAGCCATACAGTAATGTCCAGTTTGGTACATAGAAATGCTTTTCGAGGAAATGGAACTAAAAGTGGAATTTAAATTAGAAGTGAAAATATAATTAAAATTTAAAGTTTTAAAATATGTGTGGTAAGTTGGTGGATGTGAAATATAATTTTTATTTAAAATTATAGTAATTGTATGAAAATACAAAAATACCCTTCAACCAAAAAATCTACCCCTCCACTCAGCACTCTTTTGACCACCGTCTTTGTGCTTGTTTGGGAATATCGTTTTTCCAACAGTACACGTAAGACAAGATAAAACCATCTTGAAATATGTAAAAACCATCTTAAAATCCATAAAATCATTTTGAAATTCGTAAAACACCTCAAAATCTAAAAACTCCCTTATACCAATGGAATTCCTAAACACACCCTTCAGCCATTACTATCACAGGAAATCGAGTAAAGGCATATTGAAGACAAGAAAATAATCAAGATGCGAGGTGGGAAAACATATCTAAATGTTGACAGAGGAAATCATTGAAGGATTTCATTTGGAAGGTCGAGATAACCATTAAACCATAGGAGCTTGCGTCATGGGTGGTGATTTGAGGGAAAGCAGTCGGCATGGAAACTCACTTTCCGATGAGATCGTCAATGTCAAAAAGGGAGGTGAGTATGAGTTCCATTCAAATGCATTCCGAGTCACATTTGCCACTAGAGGTTGGGGGTGGAGGTCGCCGCTATCAATTTGCATTTGCATGAGAGTCTGATTTGTGTTCAACGCCATTGCCACAAGGAAAATCACTGAGAATGAAGAAGGAACACAATGTTTGGCTGCTACGGAACTGATTCAATTCTTACGGGAACACTGAGAATTTGTCGCTTCTCATGTACAATGGAAGTGGCTTTACTCTTATCAAACAAATTGAATCTTCAAATTTCCAACTTGATTTCAATTTCAAATCCATGTCCTCACTTCCATATTAACAAACGTACCATAAGTGCGGATCTCTTGATCTCAAAATAACACTGAGCTAGTGGCATTTTTCCTTGTAACGTAAAGAAGAATGTGCATCGCTATTTTTGTATTCATAAGCTATCAAACATGGCAACTTGCCCGTCTAGCTCAGTCGGTAGAGCGCAAGGCTCTTAACCTTGTGGTCGTGGGTTCGAGCCCCACGGTGGGCGCGATTGTTTTGGTGTTATTTTTTTTTGTTTCCACATCAGGAAACGACGTCGTAGAAGGGTGATGTCGCTTGAGTCTTCTGTTTCTGCCTTCGTCTTCCAGGTTAAAACCCTTACCTAGATTGCGAATCGCCACCGAGAGAGAGAGAGAGAGAGAGAGAGAGCTCACCATTATCACCACCAAACCGCCTCTTGCTCCCTCCACAATCCCAACTAAGACTCAGAAAACCCAAACTATGGCTCCCAATCTTGAGTGTCGGATGTATGAGGCCAAGTATCCGGAGGTGGACATGGCCGTTATGATACAGGTCAAGAACATCGCCGACATGGGCGCTTACGTCTCACTTCTGGAGTACAACAACATCGAGGGCATGATCTTGTTCTCCGAGCTCTCTCGCCGCCGGATTCGTAGCGTCAGCAGTCTCATCAGGGTTGGCCGCATCGAGCCCGTCATGGTTCTCAGGGTCGACAAGGAAAAGGGTTACATCGATTTGAGCAAGAGAAGGGTATCTGAAGAGGATATTCAGGCTTGCGAGGAGAGGTACAACAAGAGCAAGCTTGTTCACTCCATCATGCGCCACGTTGCTGAGACTGAAAATATCGATTTAGAGGTATTTCGTCGCGTCGGCCGGTTATTTCGCTCATATCGATTTTTTCTTTATTGATGAGCTTGATTGCTTGCTACTGTTAATTATTTGTTTCCTTGCTAGTTGTTAGTTTCGATATTACTTTCGTGTAGCGACATGGCAGTTCTTCCAGCATCTTGTCCCTTTAACTGCAGTATGTGACTTCTGGGATCCATCGGTTAGCTTCCAATGGATGACCTCTGATGAATAAACAATGATGGAAGTTCTTGTTTTGCACTTTTTGGCCCTACTAAATGAAAGTATATGCTTTCATTGTAGTCTTGCTCGAATACCTCAGGACATTAGTTGGGAAAATTGTTCAGACTAAATTCAGAAATTATTCATTCCCGAGGACCTCGTGATTGTTAAATACTTTCTTGGCCGCAAGGAATTAACGGTTTTGGAATCATTATGTCCGCCTTCTTTCATTGTATGTTACTTGACCTTTCACCCATTGAAAAAAGAAGAAGAAACAGCAGATTTGCCTTAATTTTTATGCGGATTTATTATATTGCTTGGCTGCAGATTACATTTCGAATAATTGGTGGTGTGGTGTGTAAAACTTACGATTCTTGTTCGCCCGACAACGTTACTGCATGCGATTAAATTCAACATGTAAAGTTGTTCAAAGTTCATTCTAGCTGAAGGACCGGACAGATTACTGCAAGTGTGTGTCATTCTATGGTCATCGAGAACGTACTGGAAAAGTTAAAAAAAAAAACGAATTGTTTCCTTGATTTCTTACTACTTTCAAGTCTATACTCTTGTATTTGTTTGTTATTGCCACTTCTTTGGTTCCCTATAAGACGGTGAATAACAAAGGCGGTGATATTAGGGATCATTGTAAATTTTTCACTCTGCTTGCCTGATTTCTGGCATGATAAGATTCCTGGTTTATGATTTGGAAATTAGCCTCACAATTTGCCAACTTTTGTGCTTCTTTTGCATCCAAACTCTATTTATTGTCGCTGGCCTTGTATAACCTTGCTTTTCATGCATTTTTTACCGAGGCGACTTATTTCACTGTCTAGGATATGTTTTAAAAATCTTTGCAGTGTATGTGTTACTTTTGGTTTCAAATAAATTAATTTATCATGCTAACTTCAAATGTTTTCTTCATTCCATAATTTCGTAATCACGTGCAAGAAAATTGATGTACCTATTTTCTCCTACATCCGTGCTACTTACGATTGGTTTTGGAAATACTTTCTGTCCAACAATCAGATACTTCTTAAGTTCTTATGCTGTTGGGAGCCGGAAGTGTATGCCCTTTGCTAAGAAAGTAGAAATTCGGTTCATTCTAACCTACTCTCTTGTGTTCTTTATTGGGTATTTGTATATGATCTGATTATAGCAGCCTTCCCTTTAAAAAACGGAAGTTACTACTGGAGAGGATCACTGACAATGATATTAGATCTTTTCATATTTTTAAATGCTTTATGTTTCTTCTGCTATTGTAGGCTCTCCACTTTTTAGTGTATGTAACCAAACTAGGAAGCTGTGTTGCACAGTGACACTGATAATTTTATTTCACTGTGTTTGGCATTTTCACCCCTCATATATTGCATTATGTCACTAGGTTCTTGTTCTCTGATATATCATCTTTCTCAGTAACTCATTGTAGTTCTTTATGACTTTGTCTATACTTGCTACTCTATCTGATTATTTTGGTTTTCTTACCCCATATCATTTGGGTTGATATAATTACTTGCTTTTAATGTTTGATGGTGCTTCTCTTTTCCTGATTTGCTGGACTAAATACAAGTTGCCTTTTGCAGGACTTGTACATTCACATTGGATGGCCTCTATATCGCAAATATGGTCATGCTTTTGAGGTAAGAATAATTTGTTACAAATACATTATTTTCTCTGAAATATGCAATTGCTATATGATACTCATTTTGTGCAGGCATTTAAAATAGTTGTCACTGATCCTGATTCAGTTTTGAATTCCCTCACCCGTGAGGTCAAGGAGGTTGGCCCTGATGGGCAGGAGGTAAATATTGCTATTCTAGACCATTTTTCCACAGAAGTTCTATTTTAATTACTTAAGACTTATTTTTATTTTTCTCCTTTAGGTGACCAAGGTGGTTCCAGCGGTCTCAGAAGAGGTGAAGGATGCTCTAGTAAAGAACATCAGAAGACGAATGACCCCCCAGCCCTTGAAAATTAGGGCAGATATTGAAATGAAATGTTTTCAGTTTGATGGAGTTCTTCACATTAAGGTCTGAATTGTTTCTTTTCTCCCATATTCGTTGGGCTGTACTTGAAATTGTTGTTTTGTTCAGTAATATTTGCTTATCTTCAAAAGCATTGTGAATAATTGTGGTATACTTGCATGACTATGCAGGAAGCAATGCGAAAAGCTGAAGCTGCTGGAAATAATGATTGCCCAGTGAAGATTAAACTTGTGGCCCCTCCACTTTATGT
>JANTPZ010097891.1:0-13718 GCA_025593235.1 Vachellia pachyceras
AAAAAATAAATTCTTTTTTCATTTTTTACCCAATTTTTTTCTATAAGATTGCATATTTATGCTATTCTCTTTCAAATTCTATGAATAAGTGTTCAATAGTTTCCTAAAAATAGAATTTACTATTACTTTTATCTTTATAAAAAATATTGGGATGAAAAAAGGTAAAAATATATAAGATGTAATAATTTAAAAATTTAAAAAATATAAAAGCGGGCTGGCCCCGCGGGCCAAGCGGGGTGGGCTGAATCAGCCCGCCCCCCTGGCGGGCTGGCAAATCCCGCCAGAATCTAGCGGGCTATTACCACCCCTAGTTTCAGAAAAGCATGTGATCACTTTGGCGGACACCCTTGTTCAAATAAAATCATCAACGAATTGATAACTACAACAACAATATTAATTATATTAACAATAATACTGAGAAGTCTTCTAAGTTAAACATGTTAAAACTAACATAGATTTTGTGTGTGTTTGGGAATCTGTTAGGAGAAAGAAGTTTACGGATTCTAAGAAGAATTTACGGATTTTAAGATACTTTTTAAAAATTTTGAGATGTCTTTTGTCTTGGTTTGCATACACCGTTAGGGGAAAGATTTCCCAAACATGCACTTTGTTGAAACCAAATATGCTCGATCTAAAGATGGAGCAATTGATTATAAAGTGTAAGCAGGGTTGGGAATGCGGGCCAACCCGCCAGTTGACAGGCTAAAAAACCTCAGTCCGCAGCCACCAACTTTTTTTTTTCATAAAAATAAATTTCTTTTTCCTTTTTTACCTACTTTTTCTATAAGATTGCATATTTATGTTATTATCTTTCTAATCATATCAATAAGTGTTCAATAATTTTCTAAAAATAGAATTTAATATTACTTTTTTTGTAAAAAATATTGAGATAAAAAAATAAAAAATACATATTTTTAAAAAATAAAAAAACGAATTAGGTGGGTTGGTTCGCCAACCCGCCTAACTCGCAGGTTAGGGATAGCGGGCTGATCCACGCTTTTACCAGCCCGAGCCCATCAACTTTGATGGGCTGACGGGTTCAACCCGTAGTTCCCATCCATGTTGTGAGGGTTGAGGTTCATTTTTCACCTTATTGAAAAAGCTTAGGAGAAGAGGTATTTTAAGAGTAAAGTTTCACCCTATATGAATTTTGCTTAGATACTTGTAGAGATAATTGAAAAGCGAAGCTTTTGTTTAATCAAAGAGTCTCTCAACCAAAAATACAACAAATTTTATCTAAGTCCACTTCAATTATTTTTATGAAATTAAGTACAGCTTTTGCTAAAATTATTTGGTGAAATTAGTGTTCACTCTTTTTTTCCTTGACTTGCAAAGGCTCAGCGTGAAACTGAGTCCTTTTTCCTAATATAAAGAGCCCGAAAAAAGGAAATGAGTAATTTTATATTAAATTGAATTCATATTTATAAATTTATTAAATGAGTGTATTTTAGACATTTAAGAGCGCTTCTCAAAACTTAGATTTTGTTGTAAAATTTAGGTTTCACTGAAAATATATGTTTTGTTCAATCACTCATATAGTTTTTCAAAAATAGAAGTTTTGAAAAAGTTATTTTCTTGTCAAATCAAACTCTCCCATAATAAATTTTCTCTTTCTCATTTTCCTACTTACTTTTATCTCAAACTCCGTAAAAGTTAATAACTTCTTAGTCACATTCACCTTTTAAAATCTAGGTTTCTTTTTGAAATCTCTAAAAAAGTTATTTAAATTTTACCTTTCTGTAAAGATTATTTTAAAATGGATCTCCAAATCACGAATTGGAATGCGTGAATGTCAGAGTTTGGATCGGGTCCCTATTTTCCTGTAGCCCACTTATGAAATGAAAAACAAAACCACTGTGTCATTGCTCAGAAAGGTAAAAAGCGCGAAACACAGACATCCTCCACCAAAAAGAAAGGACAGAAAATTTAAAAATAAATAAACAAGACAGAGAGAGATGCAGATCTAGTTTAATTTCACTTCGGTTAACAGTTCCATCACACACCACCCACACGCACCGCTTTCCTTCACAATTTTTTTTAGATTCGCCGGCGATCTCTCTGCGCCTGAAACCTAACTTCCTCTGCTGCCGGATCCATTTGCCTTCTCCTTCTTCCACTCTTGGAGACTGTCCTGGTTTCTCTTTCTTGGAGAAAATTTGAAATCCTAGCTCCGTCACATATTTTGGCGATTTCGTTCCCGCTCTCTTCATCGGACTAGCCTGTGTGAGCACATGGAGGCAATTGAAGAGCTTTCTCAGCTATCGGATTCTATGCGGCAAGCTGCCGCCGTCCTTGCCGATGAAGATGTTGATGCGACGACGCCCAGTAGGCGGCCTTCCACATTTCTCAATGTCGTCGCACTAGGCAATGTCGTAAGTTCCTCCATCCATCTGTCGATGCATACTTTTCTGTGTGTCAATGCGTGGGTTGTAAATTTATGGATCCGGTAGTTGGTCGCTAGTTTTTTTGTTTTAGGATGGGGAGTTTCTTTGCATGAGAAGTTTTGCGGGGAATGGGGA
This sequence comes from Vachellia pachyceras, assembly GCA_025593235.1. Lineage (NCBI taxonomy): Eukaryota > Viridiplantae > Streptophyta > Magnoliopsida > Fabales > Fabaceae > Vachellia > Vachellia pachyceras. Next base: position 2,520 of record JANTPZ010097891.1, read on the forward strand.
TTTGATGCTTGCACGAGAAAGTACGGTTCGTGAGAGAAGGGATCAGTGTTTGGAATCGGGCAATTAAAAGCTGAATGACAAGATTTGTCAGTGTCTACCGCTGTGTATATATTGGATCATTTGCTGGTTATTGTTGTGATGTTTGATGAAAATAATTACATTGACCGTGGTTTAAAAGAAGTCTCACGGGGTTTGATAAATCATTGCAATTGGAAAAATTGAAGGAGTCCGTTCATGGTGCATGGCATGACGTATAGTGATTCTCGATCTGATTGGGATTGGTAAAAATGGCCAAAAAGCTTGCTAGCCAGGAACTTTTATTGTAATCCTTGTTTCCATTATGTAGGTAGATTTGAGCTTTGAAGTAATTAGGTGAATGCAATTCTTTTACAATGCTACCCTGTCTTAAGATTTGGATGCGTGTGTAATTTTTGCTCTACGAGTTCTTACATTCCTGGGGTATTTAAACCTTACATATCATGTGGCTAGTATTTCTGATCTCTCTGTTTCTGTGGACCAATTATCTGCATAGGGCGCTGGAAAATCTGCTGTCTTGAATAGTTTGATTGGACATCCAGTTTTGGTAAGTCAAATTGCTATATGCATTTTGCTGATTTTCTTTTCCGTACAAACTGATGCATCTCTTCTGCTGTTTGATCTATTACTAACCGTGTCATGATATACTCTAATTATTGGCAGCCAACTGGTGAAAATGGTGCTACCAGGGCTCCCATAAGCATTGAATTAAATAGAGATAGCTCTTTAAGCAGCAAGTCAATCATATTACAAATTGAAAATAAATCTCAACAAGTTTCTGCAAGTAAGAACTTTAGCTTAAGCCCTGTACCTGAGCAATCTGGTTTATATGTTTTCTCTCCTCTATAAAAAGTTCATCTGCAAGAAGTTCGATTTGCAGTGTTCCAGTGATGTTTCTAAATTGTTTGTCATAGGTGCTCTTCGACACTCTCTACAGGACAGGCTAAGCAAAGGTTCATCTGGCAGAAGTCGTGATGAAATATATCTTAAACTTCGAACTAGTACTGGTAGGCTCATCTTCATATGCTGTGTCTCTTTTTTTTATTAGTATGAAAAAGATCTTCCTTTGGAGTAAGTTTTGGACTGGTAAGGAAAACATTGGGTTTGTATTGGTGCACATTGTTTGGAAACAAGGAAGCTGAAGTTTTATTGCAATGAACAGTTGATGTGGTTCTTTAGCATTCTTCTTTTATGAGATTGCTCATGTTTTTAAGGGAACCCTTGTGCCCCTTGATATGTTATGGGAAGTTGTTGTGTTTTATGTGTCTCTTTGTCTCTTTGCATGTTTGATTTCAGGGCCAAATTGGAGATGGTTGGTCATTGGTCAACCTTGTTAACTTTTTGAGTTATAAGGAACCATTTTTACTTCTTTCTGCTTTATTTGTTCGATTCCTATATTTAAATTGTTGATACACACTAGCAAGAGAAGTGCATGTGGTTGTGTATGGAATAGAAACTGACATCCCTTAGTTATATCATCAACTAGAAAGGTCTAGAGGAGCAGCAATTCACTATCACCGAAAGAATAAATTATTTTAGTTGTTTTGAATGTCTGAAAAACCAACCTCTGTCTGTCTGATGCTTGTATTAGTAGATCTCCTAGTCCTGTTTTCTGGACTCCTCTGGGGAAAAACCTAAAAAATCATTTTCTTAACACAAGGCATAAAATGCTGAAAAGACACTTTTTTGGGTGCCTCCTTTAAACATGTGATGGGGTAGATTGTTTTTATGGTTACACTTTGGTGCTTAGCCCAGTTTTCCCAGGGGGGGTCTCCAATTCTAATATGTGAATTGGGATGCTGTTTTATTCTAATGAGCTTCTAGGCTTCTTGTCTATATTTGTACTTTTATGGAAAATGTCACTCCTTAATGTTTCAGAATTATTCTTCAGTCTTGGATATTGCAATCCTTGTGACGGCATAATAAATTCAGAATCTGTAACCAGTGTATTGATTTGGGAGATAAATATGCCTTCCATTTTCTTGTTGGCCGTCTCTTTTTCTCACTTGAAGAAACATAAACAACCAAGTGATATAACATGACTATCTGCTTGCCTATACACTATAAGACGAGGCTTATTCTATCTGTCCTGTCTGATAATTCTCCAGCTCCACCTTTGAAATTGATTGACTTGCCTGGATTGGACCAACGAATTGTGGATGACAAAATGGTGAGCATGTCTAAGTTATCAGTTCTAAGTTTTGAGTTTGCACCAAGTATTATGAGTTATTCTCTCTTAACTTCTCAATCAATGTTGGATATTATGTTAAACTTTTCTTCAATTCTTGGATATTTGGTTATTGTTAGGGAACTTTGTTTTGAGACATAAGTTAAATGCCTTCTTTTCCTTATCTTTTAGATCAGTGAATATATCGAACACAATGATGCCATTCTGCTTGTCATAGTTCCTGCTTCCCAGGCACCAGAAATTTCATCTTCAAGAGCACTACGAGTAGCTAAGGAGTATGACGCTGAATGTATGTTTTCAAATTTTTCTTTTTTTGTTTTGTCTCAAGTCATGGCTGTCAAGTACTAACTTTCTCTAAAGATTAAGCTGTTAGGAGAAAGCCTGGAAATGGGATATCTCTAACACACCCTCTCATGTTAGAGTCCTTTGGGCTTGAAGCATTGTAAGAATCCAAGGCAGTATGCCTTATGGTGAAGTTTAATTTGATTAGATAAATGGAGCCTAAAAGACGGAAATCTTGGCCCTTTGGTTAAAGAGGCTCTGGCAAAATATTGATAATCAAGTCTCCCCGAAGCTTAAGCTGTCAAGAGAAGACCTTGAAATGGTTTAAATATAACTTCAACATTGGTTATCAAACTTATTAAATTTGGAAATTCTTTTTTTTCAGCTTGCTGTTTTTCTATCCTTTATTGCACTGCTTCATTTAAATTGTCTTCATTGTTTCAATTGTAGCCACCAGAACAGTTGGTGTTATTAGTAAAATTGATCAAGCAGCTTCAGAACCAAAAGCCCTTGCAGCTGTACAGGCTCTGCTTTCGAACCAGGGACCCCCAAAAACTTCTGATATTCCGTGGGTTGCAATAATAGGTCAATCAGTTTCAATAGCATCTGCACAGTCTGGTGCTGGGTCTGAGAGCTCTTTAGAAACTGCATGGCGAGCTGAGACTGAAAGTTTGAAATCAATATTGACTGGAGCCCCACAAAGCAAGCTTGGTAGAATTGCCTTGGTTGAGTCACTTGCTAGCCAGATTCGCAATCGTATGAAGCTCAGGGTTCCAAATCTCCTTTCTGGGTATTTATTATGTGACTGGCATCTATTCATTAATTGCAATATGTTATCTTTTTGTTTGGTTTGTTGTTTATTGTAAATGTATATACATTTTGTTGGTGATGTTTCTTTGAAATTTTCCTTTTTTTTTCCAACCTGTTGATGATGTTCCCATTAGGGCTTCATTTATGTTGATGCTGACCCTGCATTTAAGGTGTCTGCATAAATTGACTGAATAGAAGGGAGAAACCTCAGTAGTTTAGATGCTCAATGGGATAGGGTTTATGGATTTAATGCTGTCCTGAAGCTTAGGAATTTTGTTTATCACATGCTTTATGGTTGCCCGAGTGTTACCTAGTTCATGACATACCATGATATTAATGTCTTGGTACATCACTTTGTTTAAATTGTGATATGAAAGGGTAGGCTTAATTGTTATCCTATGTTTCTCGAATATATATGATGCTACTTTTATTCCTATCATTAAGTCACCTTTTAGGTTTTTTATGTTCCTATTTATAAGTCATTTTATAAAATTTATGAAGAAATTAATATTTTTTTCCCTAGTAGAGCCTTTGGCTTGGATATTGAGTAGTTATGGTGGAGGGAGAGATGATCAAGAATTTGCATTTTGTTAAATGTGACTTATAATTAGGAGCGGAGGGAGTAACATTATTGCTTTAACAATCAAAATATTATAAATTTGTTATAAAAGTAGAATATCACCTAAGCATTTGGATATTTGGAAGGGGGCTTTTACAGTTTTATTCCTTATATTGACATACTGCCCTTGTTCTTGTCATGTTTATCTAGTATACCTAACTATTAAATGGCTAGTCCATGAGATCTTGAGGGTAATGAGATTTTGATTGGTAGGTTCCTTATCTTGGATAATGGCTACATGTGAGGCCTGTTATTAAAGAGAGAGTGACCTGGTTAGAATATAGTAAATCCTATGATTTGAGAGCTAAGGGCTCACCTTTTGTAGTTTTAATTTCTTAGATTTATAATATTTCTTTGATTTCTTAATTCCTTTAATTGAAATGAAATGCTGCAGCCTTCAGGGGAAATCTCAAATTGTTCAGGAGGAATTAATGAGGCTTGGTGAACAAATGGTTAGTAGTCCTGAAGGTACAAGAGCTCTAGCTTTACAGCTATGCCGTGAATTTGAAGACAAGTTCCTCCAACATCTTGCTGGTGGTGAGGTTAGTTCTTCTTATATCTTGGAATAGATATACCTTTATAGCAAGCTTCAGTCAGACAAGCCTCATAAACTACCTATAATACTGGAGGAATAAATCTGCCTCAACACGGAAAAAAAAAAGTTTTTCCCCAACAGCTAGGCCAGACAATCTCATAGAACCGGTAGAGAGCAGGAAAAGGAGTCTGTGTGTGAGTGAGTGGGTAAGGGGGAGAGAGAGGATACATCAAGCACACATTGCCCCTACGCCAGTATTTGTACTGGAGGAAGGGCTTCTATTATACAGCTGTTGAATAATCAACCCTGAATCAGCTCCTTAATCATAAGCTATCAATTGGTCAATAATCATTCATTGTTACTGATAGAAATCTGTTTCTAACTCCAGTTCTTCAATCCTTTTCAGGGTAATGGTTGGAAAGTTGTTGCCAGTTTTGAAGGCAATTTTCCCAACAGGATTAAACAGCTTCCGATAGACAGACACTTTGACATAATCAATGTTAAAAGGGTAAATTGTCTTGTAAAGATTTTACTTTTATTGTCTGAGTTAAATCTTTTAATTCCTCATATTCTCTTCAGGTGTTCTTGCTACTGATATTCCTCTTTAAACTTATGTTAGATTGTCCTAGAAGCAGATGGATATCAACCTTATCTTATTTCTCCAGAGAAAGGGTTGAGGTCCTTAATTAAAGGTGTTCTTGAAATGGCAAAGGAGCCATCACGCCTGTGTGTTGATGAGGTATGCTTTTCGTTTGCCATTGATTTTATTTATGAGCTGCTATTGTGCTGTGTCCAAAGAGGCATAAAAATGCTTGTATGATAAATAGATCTGACTAATTAGAAAGAAATTGGGTAGAGGGCTGACTGGTTAATACCTGTATGATCAATAGGTCTGTCACTTGCCTTGCTGTCTTTTTTAGCGATTAAGTTTCATCAAATGGATTGCAAAGAGGAAGGGCCTTGTTTTAAGTTCTTCTTATTTGCATTTATTATGTATGAAGTGTGGAAACCTTTGGACTGTAAGGCTGACTGTCTGGTGTATTAGATTATCACCTTGGCTATATAATTCAAACAATTGTTAACCTGTAACTGATGTGTTATGTGTTTTTCAATTCTGGAGGTATTGTATTTGATTTAATCTGTAGTCCCAAAGAGGTAGGCCACTTGGTGGGGGTTGTTTTGATATTGTTATCTCACATGGATGGTGCAGATTTAGGGTAGGTCTAATTGACTGATTATATAAAATTCCTGTTGCATTTTGAACTTATGTTTTGGTAACTGCCAAATCAGGTGCATCGTATACTTTTGGATATAGTATCTGCCGCTGCTAATGCTACACCAGGTCTTGGACGATACCCTCCATTTAAGAGAGAGGTAAAAATGTTTTGCCTTAAATCTGGAAGTAACTTGGTCTGCATTTTGCGAATGGTCTATCTAATGTTTCAAAGTTTTAAACCAGCTTGTGGTGCTTGCAAGCTCTGCCCTAGATGGATTTAAAAGTGAATCCAAAAAAATGGTGGTTGCTTTAGTTGATATGGAGCGTGCATTTGTTCCACCCCAACACTTCATTCGCCTAGTACAGAGGCGGTATGTTAGATATCTGACTCTCGCATATTGATCAAATTTTGTGCAAATCAGTAGACAATGTCAATTTGATCTCTTGTATTTCTCATGTTTTGATGATCTACATGCTTTTTATTGTTTTAAGCGCCTAAGTTGAGGTAAATGTCAATGGTCTTTCAATTATCACTTTTTCCCTGTACCTTTCATAAATTTTAAGCTAGTTCCCATGCTTAACTTGTTAGAGATCTTAAATATAAGGTATCTATTGAGAAGGGTAGCAATGAGTTGAGATTTGAATTCTGGATCTTTGTTGATGTGATGATAATGTTTTGAGTTGCGCATATCTTATTTTAGTGTTTTTAACACCTTTTATCAATTACTTTAGAATGGAAAGGCAACGCAAAGAGGATGAGCTGAAGAACCGGTCTTCTAAAAAGGCTTCTGAGGCTGATCAGTCTAGTCTAAATCGGGTGTGCGATTGTCTTATTTTCCCCTTAAGAAACTAAGTTTGAATGTGTTATATGTTATATAGGTATTAAAACAGCTTTATTCTAGATGCGTGATATAAAGTATGTTTTAATTTCTAGGCTGCTAGTCCTCAAACAGGTCAACAAAGTGGAGGAGGCTTGAAATCAATGAAAGATAAATCTGGTCAGCAGGACAAGGATACACAGGAAGGATCTGGTTTGAAGACGGCTGGGCCTGATGGAGAGATAACAGCAGGTTTCTGCATATTGATGACATTTTATTGTTTGCCTAATTGGATGATCAAGGTCTTTCTGTGACATAATGTGCTAAATATGTATTTGATGGCCTCAATCTCTTCTATTAATGATACATGCAAGAGCTTCAGTATTATCCTAGTTAAAACAGTTGCCTCTTTTTGCTTGGGGTTTCTCTTTATTATATTAAACTATTTCCAGCATTGGGTGGGCATTTCCCGATGGTTGGTTGATTACAACTCTTGAAACAAAATTGATATGGCACATGTAATATTATGTTCTCTATCCAAATAAATAGTATTATGTAGCTATGTGTGAAAGCAATTAAGAAGCCAGCATCACTGAAATCACTGAAAATGAGAAAAACTGGAATAATTTCTTTTTTTTATATTTCCTACTATTTATAAGTAGTTGAGTAACCTTCCTATATTTTCAAGTTAACAGATAATTAGGTTTGTAAATTTTGCACTGTCCATACATCCATCTAATATTTTAAACTCCATTAATATATGGAACGATAGTCTTATCTTCCCTGCTTATGACTGTGTTTTATTTCTTCTGTTTTTTTCTATTTTAAAGTAAAGAATCATCATTCTTAAATTATGATTATACTTAACTATGGTTCACGAAATCAACTACTTTTTCTTATGGATTTTCTCCTCAATACAGGATACTTATTTAAAAAAAGTGGAAAAACTAGTGGCTGGAGTAAACGATGGTTTGTTCTAAATGAGAAGACTGGAAAGGTTAGTGTGACGTTACTCTGTTGTCAAAGGCTTATTTGGAACTAAGTATCATGCTCAATTCAAATGGTACTATTTAAGATGTTATGGTTGTTTTCATAACCTCTTGAAGTACTTTATCAATGAACGAAGAGAGGATGAAAACTGAATGATATTTTTCAGAGTTTCAGCGGATACAAATAGGGCATCTAGGATGTGAAGATTAGCAGTAAGATCACTGATTCTAGTTGAGAAAGTAGGGAATATAATCTACAAGATAAATCTAATCTGATATTTTAGGAGATAAATATCATGTAAGTAAAATACAGAATAAAATAATAATGATGATAATAGCCTGTGTTTCAGGGGAGAAGATGCTAACAAATTGTTGTACAATTTGTACAAAAGTGATTTGGTATACAAATTGTTTCTTTCCGTTTCGTTTTTGGTACGAAAATTAGGCAATGAAGTTCTTTAATGTCCTTGGGGGCAAAGAATGAAAGGAAGTAGTTGAGATTTCATCAAAATAATTTTATCAAGTTGCAGTGAAGTGCTACTTCGCAACATATTGAATTGGTATGCACTTGAACAAGTGTTGCGTTGTTGCCCTTTTGATGACCTTATGATCTGCAATGATTATAGAAGCATTTTTCTGAAGTAAAAATAGACATAATCTTTCATGTTATGTTAAGGAAAAAATTCTCAGAGTGGGTATTGTATCTAAGTTGTTACATCCAGTATATGTGTTCAGGCTGAACCTCTTTAAGGTTTGTTACTACTCCTTGTGAATTGTGAGTACAATGTGACAGTAGTTACTACCTTTGTGGAAGTACAGTAATCCTACCAAATGTGTTCTTCAAGAATTTGGTCTTGTTTTCTTGTCTTTTGATCATTAGGCCCTGTTTCACAGTGTAGGGGTGCTATGGATCTTTAAACATCCTTTAAGATTAATCATTATAATTTTCTTAAAAAGGAAATCTCTTTTGGAAGGAATTCTGAGCTTTTGCCCCTTCATGATGTTTTTTCTGTCCTAGTTCTGCATCAATGCTGCATGTATTCATTCCATGATGCTGATGATTAACTTCCAAGGGAAAGAACCTTGTGCTGTTCTTGGTAGAGGTTGATGTATGCGATTACATAACTATCACTGTTGCATGGATTTGATTTTAAGAGGTTAATAATTAACATTTCTGTGCGCTATGATTTAATATTGGCTTATATTACAGCTTGGTTACACCAAAAAACAAGAAGAGAGACACTTCCGAGGAGTCATTACATTAGAGGTATGCCATGTTCTTTTTTTTTTTTGGGAGCAAAATAAACATGTTCATTATATGAAATTCTTGTAGAATAAATATTAGTCTTGTTCATGTTCTCCCCAGTCATTTCATTACACATCTCAATCATCTTTCTTTGGTTTCCTTTTTCATAAATGTGCTTAGATTCATAATGCTTGTTCAGATTTTTCATTCTTCAAAGCTTCTATGTTACTTGTTAGTTGTTCCTGTGCATTTTGGTACAAGTTATTCAACAAAAAAGAAGGCGTACCAATTTTCCCTTTCAAAATTTTGTGAGTAGCAAGTGACAAAATAATGGGAGAAAATTAAGTTACTTGAAGCATTTTGGTTTGCTTCCCATGAGAGGGAAAAATGGAATGATGTGGAAGATGAAATTCTTTCCAATATTACATGCCATTTCTTAATTGGTTAAGGTTGTCTGGAAAGCCCACCATATGCTGTCTTTTATTCACTTAAGTATAGAGCATTAGCTACTTCTTCCACAAGACTTATTTTAGCAGTGAGAAGATAATGAAAAAGTGAAAATTCTTTCTTTTTCACAATCTCTTTCGTACTCTGGTTTGTTTTGCTTATTTTAGCAATTTGAGCTTTTCTTATTTCAGCTAGACTTATACCCGTAACAATTATGTGAAATGACAAAGGCAGCAACACTAGCAGGAATGTTAACATGAGTGAGACACATTTTAGTATTAAGTAAAGCAGTTTAACAACCAAATGAAATCAGAAATATAGTTGAATTTTGGATATTGTCAAGGTTAATATACTTCCTTTCTCTCTGTTCCTATTTTCTATTTACAAGTTTAATGCATCTATCTTTATGTCTGAATTCAAGTCTTTGAGTATGTCAGATGAGGATGTAAAAGAGGGTTGGGGCAGCATGGTGACTTGTTAGTTTATGGTTGTTTCTGTGGAGCTCCCATTTCTTTCTCTCTGTTTTCTTTTGGCCAAAGCGGGGCTCCCATTTCTGATATGCAAAGATATTAATTTTAACCTTTTTTTCCTGTAGGAAAAAAGGTTCCTTTATAGTTTTACTATCTCATTTCTCCCTCCGATGAATTTTCGTTCCATCATAAGGGATCCTAATAATGTCATCATTGTCATAGTTCCAGTAAAATGCCTTTGAATCCTATGCTCTTGGAACTGGCTGATGATCCCAATTTTAGTGTGTAAACCTTCATAATAACTCCTATTGTTCTCAAAAAGGGAGGATAACATGTTTTTATTTCTGAGTATTCAGAAGACAGGAAGATAGAATAATTTAAGATTTCAGCATATTAATCTCAAGTTGCTTTGACTGTCCCAATCAGGAATGCAACATTGAGGATGTTTCTGATGATGATGAAGCTTCATCAAAGAGCTCAAAGGAAAAAAAGGCCAATGGACCTGATTCAGGAAGAGCATCCAACCTCATTTTCAAGATAACAAGCAAGGTCCCTTATAAGACTGTGATGAAAGGTAATATTTCTTGTAGCTATGTCTCCTTTTAACTGATGCATCACTCAAGACCATCACTGGATCTGAGATGCCCCTGCTTGTTGTGTAACAGTTTTGCTATGTGCATTTTGCAGCTGAAAGTACAGTTCTGTTGAAGGCTGAGAGTGTAGCAGACAAGGTTGAGTGGCTAAAAAAGCTAGGAAATGTAGCACATCCTACAAAAGGTGGTCAAATAATGGGTGAATCAGGTCTTTCTATGCGACACAGTCTTTCGGATGGTTCCCTGGTAAGTTATTAATTGCCAACCTCTTTTTATTAGCTTCATTTGATCGTGCAGCAACTTCAAGAAAAATTGGAAAACATTGGTTATTTAAACAATGGCTAACATGCCAATCACATATTAACTGTCATACCTGTGGTTGATGTTCCCCAACGGGAGGTTCGCTTTTTAAAAAAAAATTCAAGTGCTCCTAAAGCGTAATCCACCTTTCCTCTTCTATTGATGTCAATATGTTTGCACTTGCTGAGCTCAAATAAGTTTTACTATTTACTCTTGCAATGACAAACATGTCTATTGAGAGTCAATTAGAAATTTCTAGAACTTGGGGGGGGGGTACATGTTGCGTGTATTCTCAGTCTCAAATACAAGGCATTTTTACCTAACCCACACTCACCAAGAGAAACAGGTAATTAAGATTAAAAAAAATTTCACCTTTGCCTTTCTTTAATTCCAATCATTAATATTCCAAATTTTTCCATCTATATTGAAATACAGGACTTCCCAAAAATGATTTAGGGCTTGTTTGAAAATCCATTCTGAAACCTAGGTTTTGACCCGAAACCTAGTTTTTGTCCAAGTACAAATTTTTTTTTGAAAAGCTATTTTGGTTACAAAACCTTAGTTTGAAACCTAGGTTTTCTCTTTCCTACTTTTTCCTCTCTTTCCTCTTTTTTCCTTCCTTCTCTTTCCTCTTTTTCCCTTCCTTCTCT
>JANTPZ010097892.1:0-10044 GCA_025593235.1 Vachellia pachyceras
GTTTGGTTTGTGTTGTCAAGGTCCCCCAAGTCCTTGAATATATCATTCACATCCGAACAAGGTTCAGGTTCAGCTTCCTTCTCCACAGCAGCAGAATTATCATTATCATTCTTCTGAGAGATCATGAGAGAAAGGATTAAGTATTGTGCATACTTGCTCAAAAATTCAGCTTTCTACTAGTGGTGTTATAGAATACCTTACAACGCAGCAACTTTACAGGCACTACTGAGAATGAAAATGAATCAAAACTCAATAATATAAAGTACTCACTCCGATCCTAAATATATGAACTAGATAAAGTGCTTGCTTTGGTCCTAAATATACAACCTCAATCCACTTTGTTTCGTAAATTTATAATTTTATCTCCAAAGTATCCCCTATTAATTGCACATATAAAAGAGGTTTTCATCAAAAAGAAGTTTAAATGCACATGAACAAAAAGGTTATTTTGGTGAAGTCAAAACATGTTTGCTACAAATAATTAACTAATTTACTTAATCTCTACATATTAGTTATATATCTTTTGTATCAAGGACCGAAGAAGTAATTCACATTTCCCATTTGAGCTTTAGAATGGGGCAAAAAGCCAAGGACTTCTAGGTTTAAGCATCAATTAAAGTATAACACAAGCAATACCACAGAAATAGGGCATAAACTATAATAACATTTAGATAAAAGTATCAAAGAAAGTATTGCACAAGCATCACATCAATTAGTAAATAATGAGACAGAGGAAGCTATCTGCCAGTCTGAAAGCCAAGCTACAATAGCTTGACAAACAAAAGACTAGCACCAACTACGTTAGCTACACAATCCTCCTTTTGAGTTCAATTTCCAAAGATAATCATTGAAACATCATCTTTCAACCCATGATTCCAAACAATCCACTCGTCATCTGTATTGAGCAAGTAAAGTTCAAAAACATGTATTCATGGAAAGAAAAATAAGCATGAATTCAGATAAAATGTTGAAGCCAATACAAAACTAAGGCTAACGTGCAAGGATTGAATACAAAGTAAAAGGTGGAAGAAAACCATACAAAAACATTCAAACGCAAAATCTAAGCACAACACAAAGTTGTCCAAAGCACACCATTGAAAAGTACTCGGACAAAGTTAACAAACAAAATAAAAAGGACTTGTACCCAGACTTTACAAAAGAATGCACAAGAAAGAAGAAATAGATCGCACCTCAATGTTATTTTCAGTCATGGCAACAGTGTCCTCTGTGAAATAATCCAACAATGCAATAATGTCATCATTAACAGGAACCTGAGACCCATTGTTGGATGTAACTTGATCACATGGAGCTGAAGGATGCATAAGACATGATAATGGGGGAGATCCAACGCATGTACTTGGAGGGGGATGACCATGAGTTGCTTTAGAACTGCCAGGTGTATCAGGATGAATGGTACTTGGATCATGCACACCAACTAATCGGAGAGATCCTGCACCATCAATATCCTCATCATTATCCCAGTCTTCATCATTGAATGGTCTTCCATATTGTGCACCATTCCTAGGGCCAGGACCATCTTTTTGGAAAACCTTACAAAGCACATAGGAATCCTGCAACATGCATGAACCAAGAAAACCAATTAAAAAATATTCACCGGCATGACAATTCAGAATATACAAAAAATGAAGAAATAAAAAGAGGAAATGGTGTTTCCATGTGTCGAAGGTGCAGCTTATCAATTAAAGGCACCACATGGTAAGTGCCTTTTGAAGCAGACAAAACCCATGTTACCAAAGTGACATAAATTTGCATCATGTCTTATCCACATAAATCAATTTTACACTCTTAAAATGAAACAAAATAGAATCGCCGTCAATGCCATGAACAGGAGGCAGCATCCCATCCAAGTAGTTTCGGCTCATCAAAGAAAAATTTTCTCCAAGTGAGACATGTATCAACATGAGCAATTTATATCTGGGATATCTGATCAGGCAGGAACCCTTCAAATATTCATTTGGGAACTATTAGAACATATATTTCCTCATCACAGAAGTAAGAATACTTCACAATATACGGAAACTATGTTGCAAGACCCTATATCACCCATACTAAAACAGAAAAGAGAAAAGAGAACTCCAGTTACCTGAGGAATGCCTTTATCAGTTAGATCATGATCTTCGAGCCTAAATTCATGCATAACCCAATTAGTTCTATCTCCTTTAGGAGCTCTACCTCTGTGAAATATCAGGGTTTTTATCATTCCCACAACTCGATCCTTGTAATGAACATGCCTGTCCCTCCCAGTAGTTTTCCAGTACCCAACTTCCGTTGCACGATTCATTCTGGCCCCACTGGCATATTTCTTTTCTCTGGCGCAAAAGAAGTACCATTCCAAATCTCCAGTTCTCAGACGAGATTTATCTGAAAAGCAAAGAAGAAATGAAACATCAAGACAAAGAAAGACGACCCACTTAAAACAAAATAAGACCTTATCAAGGTACTGAGAAAAGAAAAAACTTTGTTTGCGTACCGGGAAGATCCCATGGAGCGTACTTGTTTATTTCTACTTCTGCGATCAAATCAAACGGGAATTTCTTACCCATAACCTTCCTCCTCAGAAAGTATCCAAGGAGCTCAACATCAGTCGGGTGAAATCGAAACCCAGGAATCAATTTTGTCGTACCCATCAACAAAGCTACAAAGAAGCTTCAGAGTCTAGCAACTCCGACGCCCTTCTATCTAAAAAGATAATCTCCTCACAAGCAGAGGAGAGAAAAATCTGAAAGGCTACAGAAACCCCGAACGCAACAAAATAAAAAAGAAAAAAAATCAATCAAACAGCTTGAGAAAAGAATATCAGGAAACTCGTTTATGTCAAGTCCAATGCCGAAACAAAATCTTCCCCGAACACCACAGCCTCCCCCGGTTCATGAAGCTAAAAAGGCACCCACCAATGGATGTCGATCCCTTTTGGAGATAAAAAGACATCTGCACAATGGAACCCTACAATGGAAATCATTAGACGCAGAGCAAGGGCAAAGCTTTCGCATCGAAAAACAAATTTCATGAGAAAGACTGGAAATTTCTGCAGCTATTAGTTCCGGGCATGATTGATTTCACTTGCGGCTACTATTAGTACCAGATAAGTGGACTTGAACAATCAACCTCATCGAGAGAGAAAGGAAGGGGAATGAAGCACGAAGCTTACCAGGGAAGGAGGCGGGCAAGACTCTCCAAACACACCAAAGCTGAACTCCGAAAAATGAAATTAATCAAATGGGGAGAGAGATTTTATACTCGGAGGAGTGAGACGCAGGACTGTCTCTCACCGCGTTGTGGAGATAATAAGGCCCAGTTTCCCAAGAATTTCCAAAATCGTTTCTTTTTTTTTTTCCCCTAAATGGTTTGGGAGAGTCGTTTAATCGTTTATATTCCCACACCACCTATCCCCCTCTACAAGAAACCCTCAACTCTTACCTTTACACTGGGAGTTCTATTTGATTAGTACTAGAAGCAACAAGTGAAGTGGAAAAATCCGAAAGAATTGCATTTCATATTTTGAAGATATCTATAAATATAAATTATTTTAAATTTATATATAAAATATATATAATATTTTGTTATACCTAATATTATTGACTACCATAAGTGAGAGTCAACACTTAAGCACTCTCTTAATTTTTAATGGTTTACTTATTTTTGTTTATTTAGTCATGTTAAGAATTATTTTCATTTCTGACAAAATAAGTAATTTTTTCAAATTAATTACAGACCAAATATATATTCAAAATGAATTATTGGATAATTTAAGCTTAAAAGTTATCCAGATTTGTATTTGATTTTTTTTAAAAAAATGTTTGATTTCATTTTTTATTAAGAGAATTAAATGAAGGTGTTTAAGTTGTTTTATTTAAATAATAATTTAAATTTGATTAATATTTTGCTACCCAAAAAATATAGAATTATGGTAAAATAATTAAAAAGTCATGTATTTTCTTTAGTGAACAAGTGAAATTTCTTAAGATGTAGTAAAACATAATATACATGAGAAAACCGTTGGCAAAAAAAGTTTATATGAGAAAACCGATTATATGAAAGTGTACACAACAAACCAATCAAGTCTTAACCATGCTTAATTGGCTTATATGAGAACGCGGTAGATAAGTATTTTTACGCAAATCAAGGAAAATATATGAATATATTATCTTATTTTACGGAAAAATACTATTAAACATGCGTTTGAATCCTGTAAACGCTAAGTCAAACATGCACATTAATTACTTTGTTGGCATAAATTCCAAAAAGAAAAACAAGATTGGGGTCCAAAATATTAATTTCCTAAACATACCTGAAGTTATCAAATTCCATTTTAAACTATGTTCAAGTTTAGTAAACAATCAACAAGTTTATTCTAGATTGAGAGTCAAACAAGATAATGATGGTAGCAATTAGTAAATACTCCGGCTTTATATATATAGATATAAGTAACAAATTATATAGATAAAAATTACTTACAATTAGTCAAAAGTCATAATCATGTAGAAAACATGGCATTGTATTAATTATCTCACATGTAATAAGGGTATTGTAATTAATGTGGGGTAAAAATTTAAAAAAAAAGTTAATTAAAATTTTAGACATAATTCAGATATATTTTATTAATATAACTAATATATTAAAAATATTGGTGCCTTTCCTATAGAACTGAAGGCATATTAATCTATCAGGGGTTATAGGGTGCATGGGGAGGGAAATTTTTTGTGGGCTGCAATTAAAGAAAAATGAAAAAGTGCGGCTATAAAATTTCAATAAAGAGAAAATTGCCAGAGAAATTATCATCAATTTATTTTTTTTTTGTGAATAAATTATCATCAATTTATTCATACCGTTATGATATGAACATCCAACTTATCAATTAAACAAGTGTTGTAACAAACGACAATTATTGATAACAAACGACAATTATTGATAAGACCACATAAATTTATGTTGGACCGAGCTAAACATTTGTTTGAACTCTGATTTAAAAATGATTAAACGTTTATTTGAAAGCTATTTCTCAACGTATATTTTATGGTAACACTTTTTTTAAAATATTAAAATGATCAAATGAATACCTTAATCTTTTTTTAAATATTAAAAGGGATCGAGTCTCTGACAATATTTACAATATTTACAATTTTAAGTATTCTTGAATCTTGACATATACGGTACTGAATTGAGATTTTATAAGTTTTAGGGTCTTTTATTGAAAATTTTCCATTATAAGGTTGGTACAGAGCTACGAATTGGAGTATTTTTTTTGCCGAAATGGTTAAGTATCATTTTTATCACAGAAGTATACACGTTAGAATATTGTGCATCTGGAAGTTTTTCAATGATCAAATTCGTCACGAAAACGTAAAATTTTTCACTTGAACCAACGGATATTTAACGGACGTCTGTTTTTATTTGACTGAGGCATACATACATTCGAATGAAAACATTCAAATATGTTTTTAGACCGCACGGGAATCCGTGCAGTTTAAAAAAGTAAATTTTTTAAAAAATTTCACTTCCATTCAAATTGACGTTACTTCCATTCAAATGGAAGCAATATATTAAAAAAGAATTTCTATTACACCTTTACTTTTACACGTGCGGATTTTCGAGCGGTGTAAAAGAATAAAAAATTCTTTTCCTTTACATCACATAGATAAAAATTAATATATAATTTATATTATGAAAATAGAAATACCTACATATTTTTAATAAATTATTTTAATAAGCCTTTATTAATTTTACATATAACATGATGTCATATATAATAATTTTAAATACAGATTTTAATAAACTATTAAATTAGATTTAATAGATTTTAATAAACCCTTCATTCGAAGTAACATGGGTCTCGGAGTTTTATTCGAATTTTAATAAGCTTTCGGATGCGCTGAAGATGAGATATTAATTCGACTGATGGAGTTCATAATTCAATTGGTAATTCTCTTAGACCACTCGTATTTTCATATGGTTTAAAAAGTCTTATTTCATTCACAAATTTTTATTTCCTCATTCGAATGAGTCCTTATCTCCACAGTGCAATTCCAATCGAATGATGGACTCCATATTCTATTTTCAGAGTGCATTTTCAATCGAATGATGGACTTCATATTCTATTTACTGAATGCATTTCCAATCGAATGATTGACTCCATATTCTATTTCCTCATTCGAATAAGGTCATCATTCGATTGGAAATGCAATGTGGAAATAGAATACTAAACCCACTATTCGATTGATAATTCACTTTATAGAGAGAAAAACATAACATTTTACTGTGATGAACTTGAAATCAACTGTAATAAATCAAGAAATAAATTATCATTATTATAAATTATGAAATTTTAACAAATCAAGAAATAAATTATTATTTTTTAATTTAGTAATTATTATTTAATAAATTATAATTTGTATTTAAAAATATTTTATGTAAAATCATGTTATCCAAAGGTGTAGAAAGTGGACTTTCTACACCTTCGGAGGGGACTTTTCTAAACCGTTGAGCAAAAAACGGTTTAGAAAGTCCATCATTCGAATGAAAATAAAGCTCATTCGAATGAACAAACGGTTGGTTAGATCAAGTGGTAAGCGGCTTGTTCCAGCTTAAGTAAGGTCTCGAGTTCGAGCCTTGTGAATGCAGAAGCCACCGTTGGGAGACCTTCCCACCTTTTCCGGGTGCACAATGTGGGTCGAGTCCGCATTAGTCGGGGCGAAGCTCCGGAGACCGGCCAGGCAACAAAAAAAAAGCTCATTCGAATGAGTTTACTCTTTATAAACTGTTTAGAAAGCTTCAAATTCAAAATGCTGTAACATCTTTATTTCAGCTACAAAATTGATAAATGACATATCACTGGAAAGCTCTTTAAGTCTACTTTCAAATGAAATAGGTTTGAAATCAATTGGATATATGGATTGCGAGATATCACTAAAAAATCGAACATATATCTGAAATATACGTCTCCTGATACATGTTTGGTTTTCTTATCATATCTAGAAAATAAAAATCCTATTATTTTGAAACTTATGTCATTTGAAAGTAGACTCAAAGAGCTTTCCAATGATAGATCATTTGTTAATTTTAGATTTGAAATGAAAAGTTACAATATTTTGAAGTTTAATCTTTCTAAACCGTTTATAAATTGTAAACTCATTCAAATGAGCTATATTTTTATTTGAATGATAGATTTTTTAAACCGTCTTTTCCTCCAATGGTTTAGAAAGTCACCTCAAAAGGTGTAGAAAGTCTTCTTCTTTTTACACTTTTGGGGGAAAAATCAGTTTAAAAATGCATCATTCGAATGAAAATATAGCTCATTTGAATGAATTTACTCTTTATAAACGGTTTAGAAAGCTTGAACTTCAAAATGCTGTAAGTCTATAACTTCTTCATTTCATCTCCAAAATTGACAAGTGACCTATCATTGAAAAGCCATTTGAATTTAATTTCAAATGACATTAGTTTAACAATCATACCATTTATTTTTTAAGAGATATAATAAAATAACCAAACATGTAGAATACGTATATTCCATATATTCCGTTATTTTTATGATATCTCTCCATCTACGTATTTAATTGATTTAAAATTTGTGTGATTTGAGAGTTTGGACGACCAGATTACGGTATAATAAGCCTTGCACTAGTCACAGGACAATTAGAATAAGTGCTTACAAATATTCGGAATCAACATCGAGACCACTTACTGTAACCCAGAGTGAGGAAGAAGATCATGCTGAGTCCGTTAAGCTATTCGAGAATGTTTTCTTCATCCCCTTTATGACTTTCCCTGTTCTGTTTTTTAAAATGGAAACAAGGGAAAAGAAACAGTGAAGAGCGCAACATAGTTCTGAAAAAAATGAGAACTTGGTGGCTGTAAGCTACATTGATGAAGTTTCGCTGCTGACTTTGACATTCGGAAGAAACTAGAGCTTCTTGTGGTAGATACATAGGCAATTTGAATTTTAAATTTATGAAACTTTACGAATTTTCGACAGGAATGCGTCAGAAATGGGATATCTGTAAAACAAAGGGGAGTTGGAGTTCTGCCTGACTCTGACTCCTCATCTGGCATTAGAATGCTGCCGTTCTTTTCCCTATGCCTTTCATTGATCCTTGAAAAGTTAAACTTCTCTCCCTTTTATGTTTTGTGTGTTTTTGGACTGGGGTTCTTGGTTTGGACTTTTCAGATTAGTTCAAGTACGATGGGACCGAGAAGGAGAATTTTTGACTCCTGTATGGAACAAGTTATTATGATTTCCCCCCTTTTTTAATGGAATACTTAGACTTCTTCATATGAGACGTAGTGGTGGTCAGCAAACTTGGAGTACAGGCTTTGTCACTTTGAGAGTGTTTGGTACTAAGGGGTGGCCACATTTGGTATGCTTTTTGAGAATAGAATCACATTGGAGACAGATATTTATACGAACATTTTCGGTTTCAGTTTCTCATTTTGCCATTGCATCTTAGAGTTACAATTTCCTCTTATTTGGGTGCAATTTGTTGGAAGTTGTTACATGTTCATGTGATGACAAGGATATCACGTTTTCAACTTCTAAAATACTGAGAATAATATAAATATGATATCTTTCAGAAACTGAAGGAGGCTGAAAGGAAAAGAATAAATGACTTGGAAGAATTTGAGAACAAGGCTAATGTGCAGTTAGAGAGGCAGCTTGTCATGGCTTCATATTGGAGCAGAGCCTTACTGACTATGCGTGGCAAACTTAAGGGTACTGAGTGGGATCCAGAGAACTCACACAGGATAGACTTCAGTGATTTTTTTAGACTTCTTGATTCAAATAATGTCCAGTTTATGGAGTACTCAAATTATGGTCAAAACTTATCAGGTAGATTATTTTCTCAGGAGTATTGCGCTGATGCAAAACATGTTGCCTTATTACTTTACTGAACAATGATTTCTTGTGAGTTTTGAATTTTTGATTGGTAATTACATGCAGGTGGCCGCTGGCTTTAAATGTTAGCAATAAAACATATCAGAACAAACTATAGTTCATACTATCTTTGTTTTCAGTCCATAGGAGGGTTCATCATCATATCATGATTTTTTTCAACCCCTAACAAGTAATATAACCATTAGTACATTTAATTAGGGCCAGATTTGGAACAAAAAAAAAAAAAGCTTGGTCTCACTAGTTGGGGTTGGCTAGATTTGGAAAGAAGAAAAAAAATTTAGACATAAACAACGTCCTTAATCTCCATGAATTTGGCAATTGGGTACTGTATTAAAGGATGGAGGGAATATTTCCCAAATGCCATGTCAGTTATTTGTCATTCTTGTTTTTCCAAGAACAGTGTTGAGGCTGAAGCCTTCAATTTCCGGACTTCTAATGCATATAGTATTTTCCACTGTACTCTTTAATTGGAGAAGAAATCATTAATGCTGTGTTGCACTGAGTTATATAATGATACAAAAATGTGTTAGTAGAATGCTTAAACTGTAATTCCATGTTTATGCTCCATACAACCTCATTTTGAATAATAAGTTTTCTTTTTGGTGACAGCCTCATATTGAATATTTATTGACTCAACTATGGAGTGATTCTACTGTATTATAAGAATGGAAAATCATCACGAACTGAAGTGAATCCTAAGGATATCATGTATCGGCGTCATGTAGTTGACCGGATGCCAATAGATTGCTGGAATGATGTTTGGAGAAAGCTACATCAACAAGTTGTTAATGTTGATGTCATTAATGTGGATGCCGTACATCAACAAGTGGGGTGGATATTTCTTTGCCTCCTGCTTTTTATTTACTTTGGAAACTTATTCTGAACTCCATATACATTTTTCTTAAACCATGCTCAAATGCAGAACAGTGCTATTTACTGTTGACATCCTCAACACTAAGCAACTAAAGGTTTTCAATTGTGCTGCATAAAATTATTTTGATATTCACTTGTCTGCAGAATCTATCACAGTGGGCTGTACACTGTCTCCCTATCTTAGATTTGCCTAAACATTTGTTGTTTATTGTATTTCTTTTTCTTCATTATATTTAAGAGAATTGAAAAGAAAAACGTAT
>JANTPZ010097893.1:0-19609 GCA_025593235.1 Vachellia pachyceras
CAAAGCTAGAGACGATGACGACCACTACAGAAAAATATAAGCACGGCGAAAGAAGCTTTTTAATGAAGTGAGAGTTGAGAGAGTGAGGAAGAGAGATTGAGAGCTGAGAGAGAAGAGCGACCTCCGCACACGAAGCAGAAGGTGAAAAGCAGAAGCTATCACTGAGGCGAAGCAGGAGCACGCGTGAGCTACAGGGTTTTTGCTGCCAGTGAGTCAAAAGATGTATGGCGGGATTTTTGAATTTTGAAATTGTGCTTTCCCTTGTGAACAGTAACTTGTGTGTAGAGGAATTTTTTTGGCCAAAGCTTATGAACAGTAACTTGTGGAGAGGTTTTATATGGCTTCGTTTGAAAACCCGTTGAGAAAACGGACACAGATTCCTAGGTACTTTATGTGAGAGGAATTTTATCTCGGCTTACGTGAGAATGGGTTTTGAGGGTCAAAACGGAACGAAGCTAATTGTACTAGCCATTGTTGCTCTCTACGTATGGATGATTGTATTAGCCATTGTACCATGGACAGAAATATTGAAATGCCTCTTGTAATAAAGAAGGGGGGGAGTGTACGTACACATCTCCTTGCAAATTGCAATGATATAAAGATAAACGTATGTTTTAGTTTTTTAAATTCACGCAAAATCTGATTTTCCACTTTAATTTTATTTAGTGTTTTTTAATCATTTAACCTTAATAAATTTTTTATACATTGATATAAAAATTTTAACGTTCAAAATAACAAGAGAAAATCCATAAAAAATAATGTTAAATTTTTTTTTTGATTATAAGAATTTAATTTGAAGATTGATAGGTTTCTACGCATGAAAACTTGACACGTTATTTTAATCAATAAAACTTTTAAATAAAATATTTACCAACTTTAATATAGCCACAAAAGAAATCATTGTTTCAGAGTAAGAGTATAAAAGGGAGATAAGATATTTTATAAAATGCAAATTTATCCTAAAATTTTTACCAAAGAGCAATATTGCCTTAAAACTTTTTGAGTATAAGATTATTCGAAAAGTGTTAGAATGATGATGCAATATTGTTACTTCCCGTTAAAAATATTAATGGTTAATATCAATTTTTTAAGAGAAATTTACAATCAAGTCCCAAATAAAAGAATTAATGAATAAAAAGTCTTAAAATTTAATTCATAAAATTATTTTAAGATCCCAGAACTAGCTGCTGAGGTTGTTAATGAAGGCCGGTAGGGTTGTTAATGATAATCTCAACAGTTACTCTTGGGGCTTTATAGTAATTTTGTGAATTTTTGAGATCTTTTATTCATTAATTCTCCCATTTAAGATCTAATTGTAAATTTCTCATTTTTTAATATGATGGGATAACATCGTTAATTTCAAAATTTTCATGGTCACGTTAAAGCCAAAAGGATTTCTGGAGCAATAGCTTCGTTTGGAAATCCGTTAGGAAAACGGACATAAATTCTGAGGTACTTTATGTGAGAGGAATTTTGTCTCGACTTACGTGAGAATGGATTTTAGGAGCCAAAACGGCATTCCCAACGGAAAACCAAACGCAGCCAATATCATTTATGAACCAAAATGTTCTGTAGGATAAATTTCCGCCTTTTAGCCAAGAAAAAAAGTTGTATTTTTAGCTTTTTTAAAAAAAAAATCACTGTACAAATTGCGCGAAGCCAGCATGTTGCTTTGCTGCCACCCTGATCAAAGACAGACTGAAACGCCGAAGTTTGGTCGAACGCCGAAGTTGTTACTGAGGGAACTGAATCGTAAACGCCGATAATTCCGCGAGGCTTTTCGTCGTCAAATCCTCCACATGGTCTTAATTTCTTAGCTGGCGTTGCCATGTTATTCCAATTTTCTACAACCAACTTCGTTACGAAGCTTAAATGCAGCCAACTAAGGAAGATACGCAGACAGCTTCCAACATATCTTCAGGAGAAATTTAGTTTCTCAATCGATCTTGATTCAATTCGTCAATCTCCACGAATCTTCGTAATCAAAACAGTGGGGTAAAGTTGGTACGTTTTGGGTTTCCAAGTTATTGGGGTTATTGCTTCTCAAAATTTTAATGCGTGTTGAATTTCGACATTTTGATGTTTGTTTTTCAAATAACTTGAAGGAGACTGCTGATTTGCCGGTGCCGCTTCCGGGGAATGAAACTTTGCGGCTTGACGTGGTGAGTAAGTTACTCTGACATCTATTGTGGGTCCCTTTTGTTTTTATAATTGTTGCTATTTTCTGCCTCTCGTGAATCAACATTACAACTGGGAGAGAAAATAAGAGAAAGGTATTTTGAAATTGAACAAACTTTCTTTAGAGAAGAAATGAAATAGAAGAACCCGATGGGATTTTCCGTTCCTCAATTGAAATGTTCGCAATGGGATACTGGGATGTGGTGAGGGATATATGATGAAGCCCTGAAATTTGCTTAACTTTCTTTTATTTCTAAGGTTGCTTTTGATTCTATGAAGAATTAGTATTTGTTTAGTTTTTGTGGAGACTGAACTTATTTTTCTTCTTCTCTCATTTTCTCGTATTGTTTTTCACGTAAAATGGACCTTTACCCATGACTTGGAAATTTCGATTATCTATTTCATTTTTCCTTACACTAAAATGTGGCCCTAATATATGAGAATAATGTCAGCAAGTTTTACTCAAGTACATGGAATATGACCAGCAATAATTCATGCATTCAAGCACTAATGCAGGAGTTATTAAAGAGAAATAAAGTGATCAGTAATGCGTACAGGGACATTTAATGAGAACACAAATGACAAGCATGTAAAAAGATCTTCAGAAACTCTTGATGGAAAAGGAGCCAGTAATCTTTTATGAGGTATGTGATGGGAGTGAGAGCAGTGTGGATTCAGAAGAGCTGGTTGACGTTAAGATTGGAGGTGAAGGAGAAAACCCAGGAATATCAAGTAGTACCAACAATGATTACTCAAAAGCAGATGCCAACAGTGCTAAAACCATATCATCAAATGATTTCTTTTCATTAGAAATATTATCAAATGATTTCTTCCAAGCGAGAAAAGTTAACTTTGATGAATCTTCAGCATCAGAATTTGCATCAAAATATGAACAGATAGATGCATCTCATGGGAGCATCGGAGGTGAAAGAGATAACCCAGAAACATCAAGAAGTGATAACAATGATTACTTGATAATACATACCAATGGAATTAAAAGCGTATTGATTCAAGATGAAGCATCAAGTTGTTATTCTTCATCAGAATCATCATCAGATGATTTCTTACAAGCTAGAAAAGTCAAGTTTGCCAAATTGTCGGCATCTGAATCTGAATCAAAAGATGAAGATAGTGATGTCTCTCATAAGAACTCTAAAAGCACTAGAGGTGAAAGAAAAAACTTAGGAATATCAAGAAGCTGCGACAAGAATTACTTAAAAACAGTTACCAATGACAGTAAACGCATATTGGTTCCAAATGAAACATCGAGTCCTTCCTCTTCATCAGAATCATCGGCAACTGATTTCTCCCAAACTAGAAAAGCTAACTTTGCTGAATTTCCATCTTCTAAAGTTGCATCAAAAGATGGAGAGAGTGATGTCTCTCGTCTGAGGTTTATCAAATCTGAAACTGGCAATGACTTTCCGTTTCGTGGATCAACATCTCCAATTTATACTTTGAAGCGTGGTCATAGGAGCATGTCCCCAACTGTTGCCCCCAAAGTCCAAGTGATGGATCGATCACCAGAATATAATTCCTACAGGATTCCATCTTCAGTTTTTGCAGTCACTACAAATCCTACAGATTGGACCAATGATTCTGATGAATCATTGTTTAGCATTCAAATAGGGAACCCTAGTTTTGCCAGAGACCATTTGTTTACAGCCCCTGAATTGCGCAAGTCTGTGGAATTGACTAAATCCGGTGAGTTGAATATGTTTAGTCCACAACCTTCAGTTCTAATAGAGGACAGAGACACTTGCAGAAAGAGTGTTGAGATAGAGGACTCCCAAACAAGTGAAATGTCAGATGAAGATTTCAAGTTAGAAGGAAGCCTTGATAAAAACAAAAACAAGAATTCACATCCAGCTGTAAGTTACAAATCCCATTGCAATGGACTCGGAGCACAGTCCTCTGCTTTACCAAAGTGAGCCTATTTCATTTTCTACTTTATATGCATTGTATATATTTCACTTCAACAAAATGTGTTATAAACATGTGATGTAAGTTCTTTTTTAGTTGTGTTTTGCATTAATTGATAGAAACTGGTTTAGCTTTACTCTCCTGCATCAGTATAGAGTAGATGGAACCTAAATGTCAAATTTATTACGATGTTTCTGTGCAGAAAATCTGTTCACATAACACAGAATGTGCATGCATAACTGTATGTCTATAATCTAATGGCGAGAACCTTTTTGTGCATTGCAGAGAAAAGAAGCTGGAAGCACCATCAAGCTGTTCCTGTCTGAAATGTAGTTGGGCTCTCTGTTGTTGTTGGCATGCTTCTCCTGTGTATATTTCTCTTGATCTACTCTGAGACATTTTTTAAACATCAAATTCAATGCACTTTATAGCATTTACCTTTTCTTTCTGCTATATTTTGTTTTGTTCAATGTATTTTGGTTTTATTTTCCGCTTCTTTTGGTCAATAGTATATGTCCTTGCTATCTGATTTGACGCTTGTACATATTTTATAGGTTGTAATTGTCCTTTGATTCTCAAGAAATTCCTTTTAGCTTCACCGGATTTAGTCAGATGAAATCTCAAGAAATCCCAAACTATATAAGCTCATTGATTTAACTTGTTTGACTTTGTTTCAGTTCACCAGAAGTGGAAAATCATAATTCTGTGCAGACATATAATCCTCAAGTTACTTCAGATTCAACTTCAAATTGTTGCAATTTGTGCCAGTGCTTCTCTTGGCTTTGTTGTACTTGTTGCTCACATACTGATAGTCCTCGTCAGCTATCTTGTGAAGAATCCTCCAAAAAGATTTCCCGCCCAACTTCAAGTTGCTGCAGTTGTTTCAAATGTTCCTTTGGATCTTGTTGTTCATGGGACAATTGCTACTGCTGTTCGGAGACAGATAGTACTCGACACCAATCTCTTGATAAATCCTCTGAAGAGACATCCAGCTCTTGGTCTTGCTGTTCATGGGGCTGCTGCTGCTGCTGTTCGGAGACAGATGGCACTCGACACCAATCTCTTGATAAAGCCTCTGAAGAGACATCCAGCTCTTGGTCTTGGTCTTGCTGTTCACGGGGCTGCTGCTGTTCAGAGACATATAGTACTCGACACCAATCTCTTTCTAAAGCCTCTGAAGAGACATCCAGTTCTTGGTCTTGGTCTTGCTGTTCATGGGACAGCTGCTGCTGCTATTCGGAGACCGATAGTACTCGACATAAATCTCTTGGTAAAGCCTCTGAAGAGACATCCAGGTCTTGGTTTTGGTCTTCTTGCTGTTCATGGGACAGCTGCTGCTGCTGTTCGGAGAAAGACAGTAGACATCAATCTCTTGATAAAGCCTCTGAAGAGGCATCCAGCTCTTGGCTTTGGTCTTGGTCTTGCTGTTCATGGGACAGCAACAGCAGTTGCTGCTGCTGCTGTTCGGAGACAGATAGTACTCGACACCAATCTCTCGATAAAGCCTCTGAAAAGGCATCCAGCTGTTGGTCTTGGTCTTGCTGTTTATCGAAAGAAAATTGTTCAGAGACAGATACTCCTCGACACCAATCATTTCTTAAAACCTCTGAAAAAACTTCTAGCTCAGCATCCAATTGTTGTGGTTGGGCTTGCTGTTCTTGCTGCTGTTGTTGAGCGATCGATTTTTAAAGAATTCATACATCTTTTTAATTTTGTTACTATCTTCAGGTATTTAGGTTTGATCAGATTCAATTTCCCATAGCCATAGGATCCATCCCTGAAGACTTGAAGCGCTTATCATTTCTAGATTGTACATCAAAAGGCAATCTTGGGTGACACGTGCATTTTTTAAATTAGCAGTGTAAATATATAAGAGGGATTTTATCTGGAGTTGTGTAAACATGTACCTTTTATTCCTTATCCTTTTGTTGCTACTTTCTTCTTGCCTTAGTCTGAAGAGGTAATGGAGATGATGATAATGATGGCTTTCAGCCCCTGATATATGCCCACCTACCTGGTTTGTAAAATAATTTTTCTGAGGATTTTGGATTTCTTTTCCTTTTCATTGTAAATTTACTGTAGATTAACGAAAGTCGCATGATTTTATGGCAACTTCATTTTTTTTTTTTCCAAATTATGGCAACTTCATTTGATCTGTCATATGCATACTCTGCTCACATACAACTCTATATAGAACTGTCACTGTATATATTTGTGCCTAAACAGAACTCGAGATGAAGTGCTTGTTTGGCAACTCCTTTCACAACTCCTTTCAGAGGTTCAAAATGCATTTTGGGTCTAAAAGTCCATTAACTTTCGGACTCTAACGTTTGACAACTCTTTCTTTCAAAATACATTATGAGTAAAAAGCATGTATTATGTCAGAATGTACTTTTGAATCTAGCGTTTATCTAAATATAAATGTATGTTGGATAAAAGTCATTTTTTAAAATACATTTTGGTTAATAATCATTCTCTTAACGGTTTTCTAAACGGGCACGAAATGCATTTGGACATACTCTCCCTCCGAAGTTTCTCAAAAATTAAGGGGTTGATTCTACTATCTATTGTTATATTCTTAGAAGAAATCTATATAGCAATATTTTGGAACAAGTTTTGGAAGGAAAGGATTAAAAACAAAAAAATATGCCTAATGTTGAAGTGGAAGGTGAAAAAATGATTTACTATATTTACACAAGAGAAAATTCTAATTAAATCTAACTGAAATGTTAAAATCTAAATTCCTAATAAGGGTTTTTAGCCTTTCTAAATATTTTTAAAAGATCAGTATCCCCCTCTATAATAAAAAGTAAAATTGAAAGTGATTATAAGCCGAATTTCAATTCTAAATTGTAAACTTGTGAACTGCAAGATAAAAAAAAAATCAAAACTAAAATTAAACATCTTCCATCTCAAATTAATATTTATTTTTTATAGAACTTTTTTTTATAAAATTGATGTTTCTCCAAATGATGTATCTACCTTCTCAAATCAGTCCACTAACTTTGCATTCTAAATCTCAAGATAATGGCTGCGTTTGGAAACATGTTGGGGAGCCCGTTTTGGCTCCCCAAACCCATTCTCACGCAAGCCGAGACAAAATTCCTCTCACATAAAGTACCTCGGAATCTGTGTCCGTTTTCCCAACGGGTTTCCAAACGAAGCCAATGATCATTCATGAATTTAGAATTGTAGAAAAATTATGACGCGAAATTAATTAATCTAATTTTTCTGTGATATTTGTTCTAAAATTTTACACAAATTTTATTAAAAAACAAATTTGGGACATCCTTATGTATAAAAAAAAAATTTGGGGCATCCTTATTTTTTTTTATAGAAAAAGCGTCCAGTCAAAGTAATGTTTATTAAAAATAAAGGTTGATATAATTGTTGGCAAGATGTTTCCATTTTTTTGTTGAATTGAAACCACTTTCTTTAAGTCCTTATCATATGATAATCCTAAAGAGTTTTTTGAAGTTCACATTAACTTGAATCAGTCAAAACCCATTTCACTAGATCAACACATATTAATTAATGAGATCATTTATTGAATAAGGGTATTTTGAGAAAGAATTTTACATTTGGAACATCTTAAATATATTTATTGAATTTAACTATATTTTATTTTTCGAAGAATATTTATTTTTTTATTAAAAGAACCAGACAAAAGTTAAAAAAAATGGAAAGGAAGCCTTTGCTGTTAAAAAGCATGGAGACATTTTGTCCTAACCGCACTAAAGTTTGAGGTGACATATCAATAAAGGAAAAACCAATAAACAATTACTTAGGAAGTGATTAGACAATTATTATGAAATAAGAATGAAAAATTTAGTCTAAGGTCCCAAATAAAAAACTTATTTAAGGAATGATCTCATTGATTAAAATATTTATTAAGACGTCACATTGACAACATGAAGTGTTGTCAATACAGTGTATACTGTTATCAATATATAGGACCTCATGATGGACTTAGGCCTAAATAAGCTGTGCCCAAAAATTCATTTTCCTAAAATGATATGTTTTCCAGAGTCGAGTCCTGTATGTGGGCTTGGTCTGATCTAAGGACTTCTAGAAGAGGCGGTAAAGCGGGCCAGCCCGTGGGTTGTGGGTTGGCCCGCTCGGGTTGCGGGCTGGAATCCCTCAACCCGCGGCCCTCATGGCGGGTTGGCGGGCCAGCCCGCCAACATTTTTTTATTTTTTTAAAAAAATAAAAAATAAATTTTTCTCCCCTTTTTACATAATTTTTTCTTATAAGATTGTATATTTATGCTATTTTCTTTCAAATTCTATGAATAAATATTCAATAATTTCCTAAAAATAGAGTTTAATATTACTTTTTCCTTTGTAAAAAAATATTGGGATAAAAAAAATGTAAAAAAACACATAAAAATACATTTTTTAAAAAAAAAATTAAAAGAGGCAGGTTGGCGGGCTGGCCCGCCAACCCGGCGGGCCGCGGGCTGGAAGGTGGCGGGCTGATTCAGCCCGCCACCTTGGCGGGCTGGCTTTTGCCAGCCCGCAGCCCGCCATTTTTGGCGGGCTGACGGGTTGGGCCCGCAGGCCCAACCCGTATTACCGGTACTACTTCTAGTCTCTTTTACAAATTTTTAATTTTTGACATCATTTCATAAGATAAAAATAAAACAACAAACCATATAAAATTTATAGATTTCTAATTTAAATTATAAAATCACACGTTATATAAGTTTAGAAATACTCTCTTATCAGATTATCAAATCTATATGGTTTACAAATATTAGCATATATAACATAAATCAAATGATTATTTAAAATCCAAATTCATCAAAGCATAACTATTATACAAATATAAATAAATCAAACCATTTTGTGAAATTCAATTCTAGAAAAAATATATAACTAAATATTTTTTTGATAAATAATAAAAATTAAATATTTATAATATTATTAACAAATTAAAAAAATTAATAATATAAACATCATATAATCAATTTCAAAAATTAAAAAAAAACAAAGAATGATGAGCCTTCAGACCAACCCGTTTAGCACTCAGCCCAGCCCATTAGAAGGGCCCTCAAAGACAGAAACCCAAGCTTAACATTAGCAATTTTTGAACTTATATTAAAGATCGAAAGTAATAATATCTATCATTTAAAAAAATTATTCATGATACCTAATATCCCAAGGAATATTCCTACTCAAGTTGAGTGTTGTAAAGCTAAAGCTGGTAAAACTTTTTCAGCATTCATCGCCCAAAATAAGATAACAAGTTTGTTTGAAAAAGCTTATTTACTCCTCAAAAGTATGTTCAACAGTGTTTTTTCACAAAATAAGATAATTTTTTTCACATATTTACCTTAACTTAAGTAAAAGTACTTCTCTACCGCGTTCCTAAATGGGTAAAACAACCAAGTATAGGTCCCATGGGAGATTACAAAATCTAATTTATTATGGATTTTATATTATTATATTTTCAGTGGCCTAAAGCTCTCCATAGATGGATACCATGAAAATCATTTTTTTTAATTCCTTTTTTATGCTCTACATATAGCGCAAAATCAAATCTCCTAAGCTATCATAGATAAATTATATATTTTTCTGAATTTCTATCAGAAGTATGTCATTTTTTATTTAATACATAAATTATAGCCACCATTTTGTGAGAGGAATTGCATTAACTCTTGCATTTTGACCACTTTCTCATAATTTACTATTAGATTCTTCTTTTTTAAAAAAATAAGTTAACAAACTTGATAAGCAAAAAATAAATATTACTCTATTTTTTAGGGGATAATCAGATTTTTTTTTTTTACCATCATATTCACAATCAGCTCAACTACAATTTTATCCTTTCTTGACTAAAATGGATGAACCTAAAATTTACTCTATCTATAAACATCTCAACCAACATAACTTTTCAATAAATTCCATTTCATAATCACCTAAAATATTTCTTGTGCTACTCTTTCTTTTTTATTTAAAGGGTGGACACTAATGGGAACATTCTCTTTAGCAGTTTCTATGCCACAAGACTACAAAGCATTTTGTTCTAGTGCAGTGCTGCACTGTCATTTACGGTTTTACTCCCACGGGTTCTTTCCACCAAGAGGAGATATCAGAACCTGAAACTCAAATTTGATCAAACATCCTTCTCACACACACAAACATTGAGGAAAGACACATATAAGAACAAGATTCACACAGGCTATTTGCCGAACTGATGAATGGGAATGGGACTAATATTCTCATCCATAAAACAGTCAAAACATATACACATGATTTAGCAAGAATTAAGTTAAGAGAAAAGCTATCAAATTATGATTCTTTTCACTTCAATATTATCATCCGATCCCTATAATTCTGTCCTACTTCTGCTGAACATAAGGAACAAATACTCACTGTCATCACAGAAAGGGTGTGTGGACAGGGTTCACAACTATGTGCCTAAGTGGGTGAGAAACATCACCACCACCAGCATGCTTCACAAACTCAGCTGGGGACAGCAAGTTCCCATGGCACACACACATTATCCTCATTTCCTCACCTTTGCCATACCTGTATAAGATTCCCTCAATCCTCCTCCCATTGGGACCATCCCCTTTCGAGAATACACAGGGCATGTCCTTCATCGAGTTTATCCCGATTTCCCTCCCTCGCTTTGGGGAAGAGTCAAGTATCTTGGATGGATACTCCAGCTCCGCCCTGGAAGTTCTTGTCACATTGTCATTTGTCTTTGCCCCTGATGAACCTGCTGAATCCTGTTTGCTTTGTTCCTGTAATGGATGATTACTAGGTGGGCTTCTTGCTTCGCCACAACTGCTTGATCCTGCGATGTAGGTGGATTGTGGATACATATATAAGTAAAAGGTAGAAGAAGCAGGATCCATAAAGTCATTGGTATACCATGGCAGGCTTTAAAACAAGTAGTGTATTGTTAAGAAACCAAAATAGATTTCAAACTTCCAAAAATATTATAAAATTTCCTTGAGGTTTTTAAGACCAAAATTTCAAACTTAAAGAGAGTGAAAACCCCAAAACAAAATAAAATGGAAGATCTTTTCAATTTCATAATTCCAATTCTGATTCTCTCCTGCTA
Source organism: Vachellia pachyceras (assembly GCA_025593235.1). NCBI lineage: Eukaryota > Viridiplantae > Streptophyta > Magnoliopsida > Fabales > Fabaceae > Vachellia > Vachellia pachyceras. The sequence continues at coordinate 11,177 of JANTPZ010097893.1, forward strand.
CTTCTTCAAACAAACTATTAATCTACCCTCATTGTGTTTAATCATTTCAACATATTTCTCCTGTAAGCAGTTCCAAGTAGGTTGAAAGAGAACCTGACCTGCATATGCATATATGAAATCATAAGTGACACAATGTCAAGCCATAGAACCCAATTATAATACAGAAATTGCTCCATGAAGCTTCCAGGTCTGATACATATATATCCTCATGATCACAACAATATTCAACATTGACATATCTCAAACCTCCAAGAAGCCTCCAGGTCTGATAAATATCCTCATGATCACAACAATCTTCACCATTTACATATCCTTGTGACATATTTTTAATATCATTACAACAACAATAAACCTTATTCCACTGAGTAGGGTCAACTACATGGGTCAAACCGTACCACTGTACTCTATCAATAACCAAATCTCAAAATAAATTGTCAACCAAAAGGCCTCATGCAATAATTTCATTCAGTGTTCTTATCATTCTTCCTCCATCCCTTTTAAGAATTTCATACTTTTTAACCTACCCTCTTCATTGGAGCCTCCAATGGCCTTTTGTGTAGATATCCAAATCAATTGGAATGATTTTATACAATTTTCTTTGTAATAGTCACCACACCAACTCTTCCCACATATAATCATTACGAACCTTATATTTTTTTGTATGACCATATTTTTATCTCAACATTCTCATCTCTACTACCCTAGCTCTATACTTTTGTTGTCCCTTTAAAGCTTAGAAAAAATAGCTTTCCTTCTTATAGCTTAAAATTCAGTCCAAAATAAAAATATAATTGGTAAAACCAAATTTAAGTTAAAAAAGTTTAATGTTGAATTAAAATATTAAGTTGTATATGAACTTCTCAATCCAATTTTTATAACATACGGACGAGGAGATTAATTCAAATGATATTGCTTTAGAAGAGAAAAATTATTACTTTTTTTCAATGTATTTTGGGGGAGGGTGCTGGATATTAGACAATTGAATGCCTATGGGGAATGATAAGGAAACGAAAAACGAGATAAAAAAGGTAATTTTTCATTGTGGCGTGTCATATACATAAATATCCCTGAATAATAGTTAATAATAAAAAAATGATAGTTGTTATTGAGTATTAATAACATAATAGATATTGCACACCTCAATTTTCATGCCATGAAATAAGATTTCTTTTTCTTCATTTTTACCATAGGGGGAAAATACTTTAGGGTAATAGGACAAGTATGAGACAGAATATAAAATTAAAGGATGGTGGGGAACAGGTGCTGAAAATCCTTCCCTGCACCATCACATTGCCATCTCTACATGTGAAATTGATTATTTTTAACACTATTGCTCATCAAACCCTATCAAGAACAATATACAATTGCCTGACAGAGCCCTACTAGGTCCATGCTATATGCATTTTGCTCCCAAATCCCAATCCAGAAATTTGGATTTTGGATGATGCATCCCAGTGAGCGACTACTAATAAAGCTTTAATTCAAAATCCGGAGTAATTCAAGTCACCATCCAGCTGGATCCAAGAGTTAACCACCATGATCTACTCTCCTCGGTGCTATGATCTAGTTTGGGCTCCTACTGATGACATCTAGGAATTGAGTGTTAGAAAACTCTTGAAAGAATAAAAGTCACTGTGCATGTTTGGCCATCACGTTGTAAATCACATTTGCGTAAATCGAGACAAAACTCCTCTCACATATATACTTACCTCGGTTTATGTAAAATCATTATTCCTACGGATTCCCAAACACACACACTATCAAATAAGAGAGAAGGGAATGAGGGACTCAGAATCATTCATGCAAAGATGAGAATAGCTGCGAAGATTAATTATTCTCTTAAATCTTCAAATGTAATCTGTTTCAGAATGCTATCTATGGCTTAGGCTCAACATAGTGGAACAAATTTAAAATCATGAAAAACCAAAAAATGGAATATTTCTTTCTAGAATGATTCTGACATGAGTTTGCACTCAATTACTATTATTTACAAGTTATACATCCATCAACAAAAGTGAAGAGGCGCATCCTCTTTATCATCAAAAAAATTAAAAGACAAAAAGATAGAAGAAAAAGAAAAACCACAACCCACATAAAAGCCCTCGCAAGTAAAGTAACTATGGTTTTGCTGAAATTTGAAAAATGAAAAAGATCACAAATTAATCTTACTAAATCTTATCATCCTATGCTGACCAATCAAAGTAGGAATTCTAAGAACCACCTTGTCATTTTTTGAACTAAGCAGTAGCTGAGAGCAAGTGGCCATCAGAATCTACTCTTTTGATTTTCCCTATCATCAGCGTTTTTAGCATCCCATTCAATTATCAACCCCTAGGAACTTTCAAATTCGCAAGAGATTTAGATATCCTGTCTCGCATATATAAATATAACTAAATTAGAGAAAACAAAATTTTGTGAAATAACATCAGAAATAGTAAAGACTAAAGAGGATGTATCCTCATCAATCATCATACTGTCAAAATCCAATCCACTATTTCTGCAGATTTACACCATCCACACCAAAGCAAACCATAACTATAAGCTAAACTAGACATAAAAGGAAAACCCAGTGAATGATGGGCATAAATTAAATAGTTAAAATAATTAACAGTGACCGAATAAGGAAGAAAACTAGTAGGTAAACAAGAAAAGATGTTTTTGTCCTTCACAATCTTGTTAACATGCAAGGAAAACTACTAAACCCAAAACGCACCCATAACCAAAAAGCATATTGTTAAGATGAGAGAAAGTCGACCAAATAAAGAGGAAAGCTGGGCCAGGGTTAGGGAATAGTATGCCTCTTCATAATCTGGTTAAATTCGTCTATAGAACATTGCAAAAAAAAAAAATCAACGTAGAACAAAGTTTGAGTATACCTGATCCTGATAACCCAGTTTAAATAGATGAAAACTTTTAATGGTAATTTACCTTGAAAAATTTTGCTCTCCATTTCTGACATTCCTGAAGAGCTTCCACCTTGAGTATCCGCCGAGCCTTGAGAAGAAGGCTGTGCGTAACAGTGAAAACCAAACTTCCCATTGGCCAATACATCACCAAGAACCACTTGCACTTGCCTAGCATTACAAGCAGATGATGTACCCCTGCTTGGTAACCCGAAAGGTCGCTGTGACACCGTTGCACCAGCGACGACTTCATCTTCACCGCCAGCGCCGCCACTTCCGCCATCTCTCTCCGTCTTGGAATTCCTCTGCTTCTCCGACCGCCGTCTCTTAACCTCCATTCACCTCAACGTTTGCATCTCCTTCCTCTTCCTCCACTGCTCTTCGGTCTCCACCGGAAGTGAAGAAGTCCGCATGAGAGTAGTCGAATACGACCGCGCCGATGCCGGCGACGGAGTCGTGGAGTCCACGTCCTCTCTCACGAAAGGCATTGTCCCGACGATTGATGATGATCGCATAAGCTTCTTAGCATTCTTGTCCACACCGAACCGACCTCCCAATGAAAGTCCAAGGCTAAGCTCAATCTCTTCCGATTCTTCGCGAGCCTCTGAGTACAGGGATTGCTGCGTTTTAGTACTACAAGCCATGAATCTCTGAAGAAGATCTCTCGGGTACTTGTTCATTTGTAGAGACAAATCATCCATAGCCTTACTTCTTCTTCCTTCGTTAGCCTCACCCATAGTTCAACAATCAGTTCAAAAGAAAAATTGAGAGAGAGATTTACACGATGAAAATATCACTTCAACCCCTACTCATCCTCCACCGGTACAAGAAAGCATGGCTCGTCAAGGTTCAAATTTGAAAAATCCTCGAAAGAGAACATGTTTCTCACCTGACGATGCTCAATCGCACAGAATCACATGACCCTAAACAAAAAGAAACGTTTCTGCTCCCTAAAACAATCCGAAAAAGAAGCAAGAATTAAAATTACTAGGATTACTGTTTTGAATAATCAGAACTGGATAAATTTTAGTGAAATGTTAAGCAATCCCCACAAAAAGTCGCTGAACTTTTTTTCCCTGACTACAAAGTAACCCAACCCAGACGCGACAAATTGTGTATTTTTTTTTTCTGAAAAGGAAGCTGGAAAAAAAAAGAGAAACAAACTTCAAAAGCACGGAGAATGAACGAAGAAAGAGAGAGAAGATGTATATTTGCGAGAAGAGGGAGAGGCAGTGGAGAAAAGAGCCGGTGGAAGAAATGTCAGTATTGTGTTCCCGAAAATGTCCCTGCGAATGTGACTGCAAAAGTTCAAGGAATCGACACGTGGCAATCATGGCTGGTGGAAGGGAGACACGTGGCGGGCTGACACGATTTCCCAAAAAATACCATTAATTGGATTATTCCCAAAATACATCAGTAGCTATACTTTTCGGAATTTGAGTAAAAAAGATAAGAAGCCGTAAATATAACTTAATAACCATGTTTTTACCTAAAGGTAGACACTAACAATGGATTCCTGGATACCTGAGGGTAAGGGACAAAAGTTGAGGGGAAGACGAGTAACAGAAGAAATGGAGAAGATGAAGGTGAGTGAAATCATACGAGAAGGAACATGGTATTTTGAAGACATGGGGGACAGATTGGATGAGGAAGACAAAGAACAAATTAAGAAGATAAAAATACCAAGTGTTCAAGTGGAAGACAAGCCAATCTGGAGGAAAAGTAGAGATGGGGCTTATGCAGTAAAGTTGGGATATAAGGTGGCAAAAGAAAACGAGGAACAGAAAAAGAAAGAAACAGCGAGTGGCTCATATAAATCCTCAAAGAAAATGTGGACAGGAATATGGAACATAAAAATATGCCCAAAGATCACCAATTTTCTGTGGAGAGCAGCAAATGGAGCTATTGCAACGACTGAAGCCTTGTATAGAAGAAAGAGTAGCAGAAGTCCATCATGTAAAATTTGTAGAACAAGGGAAGAGACAGTAGAACATATGCTATTTCTATGCCCCTGGGCTGCACAATGCTGGTACAGTTCACCCCTGTCACTAAGGTTCAATGAATTTAATGTCACAAGGCTAGATAAGTGGCTAGAAGAGTGGATGAGTAAGGAGAATGGTCCGGATAGCTATGAACTGGCCATGTTTGCAGCTCTGTGTTGGGGGATATGGAAAACAAGATGCAAATTTGTCTTTCAACACATTGAGGTTGACACAATGAAGTGTGTATGTGATGCTATAAGGCTGGTTGGTGAATTCTGGGCAAGGAGAGAAAAGAGACTGAGGAGGATAGGGGGCAAAGGAGGTGGAAAGGACAAAGGAATGGATAAAGCCAGGATGGGGGAAGTGCAAAATTAATATAGATGCAGCATTTAATCTGAGCTCAAAAGAAGCAGCAATTGGGATAATAGGTAGGGATTGGGAAGGAAGATTTTTGGGAAGCATCAGTAAAAAAATAAATGCAATATCAGCTTTCCAAGCTGAATGCTATGCTCTAGCAGAAACATTGGAGGGAGTAGATCTATGGGGAAATGAGGAGGTGATAGTAGAGACTGATTGCCACGAACTGTTTGACAGAATAAGGAGGGGAAAGGCTGAAGGATGTGAATGGGAAAGTGCTGATATTTTGGAAGAATGCATAGGTCATCTGGAAATTGGAAAATGCAGCAAATGGGAGATGTCGCTGGTGGCAAGATTGGGGAACAAAGCTGCAGATCACCTAGCAGCTAAGGCAATAAGAGGAATGGTACCGTAAGGATGGCTCTATGAGCCACCATCCTCTTTGACTGAGATTATGGAGGAGGACAAAAGACATTCCCAGCGAGCATCAAGCAACAGAACAGGTATTGGCTAATAATAATTCAAGCATACAGTTTAGATAGGGTCCCTAGGAATTGTAATAGTGTAATTCTAGCATAGTTTTCGTTTCTTTTTTGGTTTGAGATGTGTGTTAGGTTGTAACTCTAGGTTGTTTTTCTGAGTGATTGTTTTGGTTTTGGCTATTGGTGTTTGTATCTCTTATTTTTGTGGTTTAATAAAATTGACTCTATTTTGCTCAAAAAAAAAAACAAAGCTATAAAACTTTGGTTAATAACCATGCTTTTTTTGTGATGGGATTCATATATTTTGTTTTAACATGTAACGGTTAGGTTATATTTTGGAAAAGCTACGAAGAAATACGTATATTATTTATAAGATAAATTTGTAAAGAAGATTATTTCGATTTACGAAAGAATATTGTTGCAGGTTTGGGGTTTCCAAACGCTTTTCCAAACACCCCATTTTCATTCATGCATTTCTACTCTCTTTTAGAATGTTCATAACCATCTTTTCAAAAAGTATACAGGATTAAAAACTATTTTTAAATATAATTTACAATTTATAATATAATTATATGAGATAAATTTTATATTGATAAGTAAAAACGTAAAAAATACTGTCTCAGACATGGAAGGGTGGCTGTCAAACAAGTCGTCTTTTTTCTTGGTGACGCGTGTCAGGTGGAGAATCGAGGTGTGAGGGACGCCACGTGTCGGTCAAAATACTAGCATGGGAAATCTGACACGTGGTCACAATGATTTGTAGTGTCGTCGTATTGCTGCGGCGTGGGTTCAAGGTAGCGTCGCGTCTGGGAAGAGGGAACTTGGGTGGGGCTGGCATCGCATACGGTTCTGCCCTCTGCGGTTCCTCAAGTTGTCTGGAAGATCGCATCTATGAGCTGTACCCCACAATATACCACGTAACAATCTTTTCATTTCCTAAGTTGCCTTTTAAAAAATCAATTAGTTGTCCATTTGAATTAATTAACAACAGAAATAATTTTTTCAATGTTATTTAAAATTTATAAGATAAATATGTTAGAGGAAGTTTGTCTCAGCATGCATGAACATTATTTCTAAACGGTAATATAAACAAGGCTTAATACTATCTCTCCAATCCAAAAAAAATAAACTTATTTAGCATAAATTATTTACATATATTTTTGGTTGCTATGTGAATGAGAAAAAAATAAACATTAATATTAAACATGCTTAGATTAGCAGTGGAAGTAAATTTTTAAATATGATTTACGATCTACGAGGTAAGTATGTGCGATGAGTTTTATTTAGATTTACGTAAATGTAATTTTGTAACGCTATGAAAAATAAGCCCAAAAAAGGACTTGCTTGAGATATAATTGAAATGAATACTTAAATATAATTGAAATACTTACAAAAAAATATAATTGAAATATTTTCTTAAAAGAAAATACGGATAACATCTCACTTCGAAAATATGTAAATATTTATGTCATTCCTGGCTAATCATCTTTAAGATCATATAGAATATTATGAGAGATCAATATAGAAGATTTTTCTTTATTAATTTCTTGTCCATATAGGAAACTAACAGAGAGAATCAAACCTTGAGGCGAGATAGAAAAGACTTGCCTGTAAAGTTCCCTCACCCTTTGAAGAAAAGGACATACTTATCGTACTCTCATGCCCTTAAAGTCATAAGTTATACCATTTGATCGTGGGTGAATCTAACTCTTTTTCTATAAATCCATTATGAAAATATTCTTGTCGAGATAAAATAGAAAGTTGTTAAGAATAAAATTTGAACCTCTAATTGATGGAATGATGCTTCATTTGTTGACCCTGACATATAATGATATTTTAAACTAACTTATCATTTTCATAAATAAGGATATTTTAAAAAATAAGTTACATTACATATTTATTATCTTCAACCAACTTTTAGAGTTTTGTAATTTAGTCATTTCCATATTGCCTATCTTTATTGTACTGTGTGAACGTGACCTATGTGCATATTGAAAGGGATAGCATCATATGCATGTGATGATAAAGATAAATCAAAAGACTTTTTATTTGATGCCTTTTGTACCATATATACAAAAACAACAACAACAATAATAATATCATTGCTCATAGAATATATTTGGCTCATGTGATGTTTTCTTCTGCTGCTTTATTTAATATATAAGAAAAGTCATATTTGAGATTATGGGAAAAAAATAAAAAACACGGGAAGGAAGGAGAAAATAGGCTTCTATATATGATAAGCATTTGAGTGCGCCATGAATTCTGTAAATTATTTAATTATGATAAGCGTTTGGGGAGGCCGTTTGCCTCCCCAAAATCCATTTTCACGCAAGACGAGACAAAACTCCTCTCACATATTTACCTCGGAATCTGTGATCGTTCTCCCAACGGAATTTCCGAACAAGCCTAGTAGTAAAGACTAAAAAGGATGCTTTGAAATTTTAAAATTTCAAATTCAATAATTCATTAATTTAACTAGATTGTGGCTCTATGTTAGTTGTAGAACTGAGCCATTCATATTTGAGTTGACAGACTCAACTATCTGATGTTACCGAAGCTTCAATTCTACTCTTTTTTTTTTCCAACAAGGAAAGCTATAAATTGAAATCAAACAAAGTTACATAGTCTTAACAGTACAGAGCCCAACACCAAATCTTAAAAACAGTAAGATAGAAACAAGCACATAAACTAAGAAAACAACAATTA